>VMDR010001190.1:0-141684 GCA_007922815.1 Macrotus californicus
AATTTGTTCTTTCACTTATGTATGCATTCATTGGTTGCTTCTTGCATGTGCCCTGATCAGGGATCGAACCTACAGCCTTGGCATATCAGGACATAGCTCTAACCAACTGAGCCACCTGGCCAGGGCCATTATTGAAGATTCTTGAGTTAATGTAGCAACTAATGAGACATTTAGGTTTCGACTTATAATCTATTGTAAGCTACTTACAAAAATAAAAGTTTATAAAAATTATTGCCATGTATACTAATGACTCACAATTACATGGTATACCTTTATATTTTTTCATTAGAAGTTAAAAAAACCTTGTGGGATAGGAAGGGCTTTTATTCTTATTTTCATTTTTGTTTTGTTTCCAGAAACAGTTGAAACTTAAAGAGGCTAAGTGACTTGTCCAAATTTGGTTAGGCCAGCTTTGACCCTATGTCATCTGGTTTCAAACCCAGGAATTTTCCCACTATACCATATTGTTTGTGAGTGAATGTAACTTCAAATTAGAAATCGTAATTCATCTTAATAGTTTTGTATTTTATCATACTTAGATGAGAACTGCCTGTGAGATGTTCTGTTAGTATAGTAAGTTGATGTTTGAATATACCGAAGTGTGTACATCTCAGTGAGCTTTGTCCTGGCTTTGCCTCTTGAAGTCTGGGGACACGGCGGTACAGTTTTCAGTGACATTGCTCTTACTTATTCCAGGTTTTTTAAGACTCAGTTTGATAATTGCCTTTTAGAACCATAGAGTGTTCATTTGCATTATGTACCATTGTGGTCCATCTTTGTCATTTATGGGCAGATTAAAGTTTAAAATCAAACCAAGCTCTGGCTGGTATGGCTCACTTGGTTGGGCATCGTCCTGCCAACCAAAAAGGTTACTGGTTCGGTTCCTGACTGGGGCACATGCCTGGGTTGCAGGTTCGGTCCCCTAGGGCACATACAGAAGGCAGCCAATTGATGTTTCTTTCTTACATTGGTGTTTCTCGCCCTCTTTTGCTCCCTCCCTCTCCCTCTCTCTAAAATCAAAAATAAAATAAAATGTTTAACATCAAACCAAAGAGGTTCCAAACTGTGGCTAGTGAATAAAAAAAAGGGAGCCAATCTGAAAAGTACCATTTGAAGGCAGATAAAGAACATCTATAAAATAATGAGATTGACCTTTTTTTTTTTCATCTTAGATTCTAAAGAGTAGGCCAGACAGATTTGGGGTAAAAGAGGGGAAAATGTATATTTCTATTACACCTTTCAAGTGGTCATTGGTCCCTTGGGTTTTGGTATTTTAGGGCTTGACCTTTAGAGTCCTGGGAGTTTAGTAATTTTTTAAAGGGTGGAGAACTCCAGGCAGCTTCTCCGTCCCATCCTCACTCCAGCAAAAGTGAGGCAAGTGCTATTTTATGAAGAATGTATAAGAATGAGTGGTTTACCCGCAGTGTACTTGTGAGTAGACAACATGTGTATCAGCCTCTTGGACAGGTCCCCATGAAATGCCAAAGTAGACTGTCATCTGAGAGCCAGAGTATTCAATGTCTTGATCCAGAGAGCTGGGTGCCGTGGATTCTGACTGGTGAGGCACCTTGGCAGCCCACTGTGGCACCTAAATGAGTACATTCTCTCTGAGCTTCGCCAGCTGGCCTTTTGGGGACCAGCTCTGTTTCCAAGGGTGCTTTGGATCAGAGGTGGCCAATCAGCAGAGTTGTGTTTAGTTCCGTACTGCTGTCTGCAGGCTGCTTTGTGGTTGGGCCTGAGCATGCAACACTTTGAAAGGAGGCTCCTCAATGAATGGGTCAGTGGTTGGAGTTCATCTTGTATTGACACTGTCTTAAATAATTAGTGGGTTTTTTCCTAAGATAATTTAGCCCCTAGTGTTTAATAAATAACTCACTGAAAAGTAACAATAGTGAATATTTATTGAGTACCTATTAAATATTAACCACTTTGCCAAACATTTTACAGGTCTTATTTAGTCCTCACAAAAATTTTATGAGGCAGCTTCTCTTTTCTCCCCGTTTTTACAGAGAAGAAAACTGAGGCACCGGGAGGCGAAGTAACTTTATTGAGCATCATGTAGCAAGTGAGAGGTAGTCATGGTTTTGAATCAGGCAGGTTGGCCCCAGAGCCCGCCCTGGACAAGCATCTGGGTTAGCACTGCCGCCCTGTAACGGAGATGAATTTTATCTAACCCAGTGTCGAGGAAGCAAGTGCCTCGTCTCAGCAAATAGGGCGCTGAGTGTTTGTTGGAGCAAGAGTGTGGTTATGGCAGGAGGCTCTACAGCAGGTTTTAACTTTGAAGTGTTTAAGCTCATTTCATTGAGCTACAGAATCTGCTGTGTTTTTGTGTTGAGTGGTCTTGTGTTTTAGGGCTTTACCTTGTGGGTTTCTGTTTTGACCCCAGCGCGTACAGGGAATCGGTCGGTCGCACGCCAGCTCTTTTCCCATCCTCAGTCCTGAGCTGATCCCCAGAAGGGAAAATTGTGACCCAGGTCCAGTTGCTGGCCTGTCTGTCTGTCTGTGCTTTCCAGCCCCAGAACTGATTCCCTCTCTGAGAAAATTGGAAAGGCTCCTGGAGGCTGCTGAGAAGCTTTGATGTAGAGGTAGCAATTGAACAGATTGTCCTTTAGAGGCAGCCAAATTGCATTTTCCAGATTGAAAGACAGACTTCCAAGAAAACTTTTCTTTTTAATGTTTTGTTCTAGCATCCAAAAAAGACCCAACTTCAGATCCGGGCTTGAGAGTTTCTCATGGCTGTTCTTGTTCTAGGTGGAGGGTGGTTGGCTCACTCTCAGATGGCATGTGTCTTAATAGCTGTATGGCCAGCCTTCACCTCCCTCCTGCTGGGCTCCAAGAGGAAGTCCGCTTGACAGCTGCTGGGCACCTCCCAGTAAGCTCACCAGAATATTTTGGTGTCACTTTGTGACAGACCTGGACCTAAACCCCAGCCCAGCCACTAGCTTGTTAATATTGTGGCTGCCCGCAAGTGACTTAGCTTTTTTGAGCCCATTTCCTCATCTCTAGAGTGAGAATTTTAATGCCTCCCTTCAGGGTTAGCGTGAGGATTAAGTGAGGTGATGTACTGACATGCCCAGCAGGGGCCTGGCCTGTCGCATGGGCCTGTAGTGAATGCTGGTTCCTGATGTCAGAGAGGCAGTGGACAGTTAAGGCCACAGTGCCTGGAATCAGGCAGATCTGAGTTTGGCCCACATGTCTCATTTCAGAGCTGTGACTCTGGGCAGTTGTCCTGATCCCTCTAAGAGTCAGTGTTCTCACCTGTCAGATATGGGGGTAATATCAGTCCCCTTCATAGGGTTGTTGGGAGGACTCGCTGAGCCAGTGTGTGTAAAGCGCCTCTCATAACGTTTGGCACAAAGCAAGTCCACAGTGAATTACAGCTCTCTGTCATTGCTGGTGTGTTAGTGTACCTCCCAGGGGTCCTGCTCTGTGTTTCTCTCCTCATGGCCCCTGCTTGTTAACCTTCAGTATGTTGTGGGCTTCACTGTTTTCTGAAAGGCAGAAGATACCACTTGCTTCTTGAGTCATTGCTCTAAAGGATGGATTCTACCCACCGATTCTCTTTTTTCTTTATCTTCTTGCTTCAGCTTTTCTCCCTGTCATGTAATAAGGAGACTATATTCAGTGGGGGACCCCTCACCCAGCCACAGGCATTTCTTAGAGATCTGAGATGCCTGGACGCCTGAGCATGGACTGATTTTTGGTATCTTAAACCAAGGAGAAAGAAGTCCTGCCCCGTTTTGTCGTTCCTGGAGGTGATAAACAGCCTTTTGTTAGAAGCGGTCTGCTTTCTTACTCGGCCACAGCTCCCCGGAGCCCCACTTCTTCCTTCTGGTCGTTTATTTTGGGTGAATCATCCAGTAACACACTGGGTCACCTTGGAGAAAGAAGGCAGGAAAGGAGACTAGAAGAACTTAGACTTCTCAGCGGGGTGCAAGTGAAAAAAGCCTGTCCTTAGTAAGTGGAGTAGGCAAGGGGGTGTCTGCTAGTGTTCCAGAAGAATTTGAGACCAGGAAGGGAAAAATAACAGAGTTAATGGAAATTGGAAGGAACCATGGAGATCGTCTTGGTCGCATTGTATAAAGTGAAAAAACTGAGGCTCAGAGAAGCGAGTTGAGTTGCCCAAGGCTGCACAGCAAGGTGGGGACAGGGCTGGAGCTGAAAGGCTGGCTGTCGGACTGCATCAGTGCTCTTTCAGCTCGGGGACTCGCCCCCGTGGTTCCCGGCCCACCCTGATAGGACGATCAGGGAGTGTAACGGCCAGGTATTTTGGTCGAACAAATTCCTGCCAATATTTAAAAGATAATCAGTTTTTCTCCTCTAAACCTGTACATATTTATACTTTATTGTTATTTTCTAGGGTGTCAGATGCCTGATACATTCAATTCATGGTTTCTTATAACTCTTCTTCATGTCTGGTAAGTGAGCAATTTCAATGAAGTCACCAAATGTGTTTTTGTTTTTCAACATTGCTAGCTTGAAAAACGTATAGCCTTCAGCAGGGCTGATTATATGAAATGGAAGTTGTTCAGGCATTAGAAACTGTTCCTTTCATTTTAATAACTGGTGTCTTGAAGCACTTTTTTATTAAAGGTCAAAGCATAGTCCCAGAAAGAAGCTAATATTTGTAGGATTTTCTCAAGGAACACCTAACCCCGTGAACAATGCTATCAGTATCTCGAAGAGGCTCCGTGAGCTTGGATGGAAAGTTCTCTCCCTTGGCTGTTTTAGGAAAGTTGACATTTACGTAAAAGTGGTTTGAATTGTGAGAATCCGTGGTCATTTTCATTGCTGGTCATCAGAACCCTATAACAAATTATAGCACTGACATTTACGCCTGCGCCTCTAAAGTGTGCATACAGGTTAGATTCATGCCAGGCTTGTTGCATGTAAAAATATTTGACACCTTAAACAGTATATTTTTCTTCAGCTGCAAAATAAGTAGCCAAAAAAATTAATTTTTCATCTAATGTTACACAGTATTAAAGGTCAGAAGGATATAGGAGAGACATTGAAGTGGGGGCTGGGGAATGTATTTATTGAACTGCCAGGCCTTGGGAAAGTAAATTCTGGAGAACTGAGTTTACTACTTTGACCATAGTGAGTGCCTAAGGAACGCGGGGAATGGCTGGCCTGTCAAAAGGACCCTTGTTTGAGGCTGCCTTCAGCTGAGCTGTGCATCATGGCCTGACTACTATATAAAGACTTTTTGGTTTTGATCACCTCTGAAATATTTCTTCTTCTGAACTCAGGCACTGAGATTGGCTAAGGGACCGAAGGTGGCAGTTCATTTTATGTTATTTTTTCTTTCCCTAAGCTGGTAGTTTATTGAGTGCACACTATGTCCTGGGCAGTTTGCTGGAAATGAGCAACAGTCCTAAGAAGCTCACAGTCTGGTGAGGGAGATAAGACAGGTAAAATGGTCAGTTATACGTCAGACTGGCTCAGTTCTATAGTGCATTTGATGAAGTAGTGCTTACGGGGTCACAGAGGAAGCGACAACTATCAAAAACTTGACTAGTTCTGCCTATTTCTTTGAAATGTGCTATGCCTTTTAGTCAGACAGCTTAGAAGGCAGATTACCTTCTGTCTGAATGGTGGAGGTCAGGAAAGGCTTCAGGGAGGGAAGCTGGATATACTGAGAGAAAAACTACTTTTTTCAGAGGGGAAGACTGCAGAGGTGGCCCGTGGCATTACTCACTGGAAAGGTGGAAGGGTTGAGACGCTAGGCTGTTCCCAGAGGAGCTCAAAGATAATATTCAGAGGCTGTATGAAAGACTCTTTATTGCCCACATAGTTAGAGGTATCAGAGTGTTAGAGGGAGTGGATGGCAAAATAAAATACATAATCCCTGTGACCACATCCCAAGGTCAATACCTGACTAATAGCAGCTGAGAGAACCTTGAAACTACTTGTAGCTCTTTCAAGTTGACCACCGTTTCCAAACGCGTCTGCCGAGTCTTCCGTGCTGAGGTTGGTTTCATTTCTCGGAGGAGTGGGGAGTACCACCTCCAGCTAAGTGGGAAGAGGGAGCTGTCTGCTTCAAACCTGCCCTTGATCTCCCCTCCACCCTGTCTCCCGTAGTTCTTAGGACCTACAGGCTTTGGTGGAATGAGTCACTAGCTTTTCAGTTTGAATCAGCAAACTCAGATTGAGAACCTACTGTGTGTGAAGGATTGTGGGGCGTTGCAGAGAAGAATTTGACATGGTTTGCACCTTCAAGAAACTTAGTCTAGTGGAAAACACATGGGCCCTGGCTGGTGTGGCTCAGTGGATTGAGTGCAGGCCTGCGAAGCAAGGGGTCGCTGGTTCGATTCCCTGTCAAGGCACATGCCTGGGTTGAGGGCCAGGTCCCCAGTAGGGGGCGTGAGAGGTGACCACACACTGATGTTTCTCTCCCCCTCTTTCTCCCTCCCTCCCTTCCCCTCCAAAAATGAATAGAGTGTCTGTGTGGTAGAGGTCACATTCGAGATGTACCATGAAGGGTAAGGAGAATTTCTGTCCGAGAAGGAGGGGCATTTTAGGTTGAGGGAATATCAGGAGCAAAACACAGATCATAGACAAGCACGTAGAAAGTGAAATAAGCTAGACGCAAAAAGACAAATACTGTATCATTTCACTTATATGAAGTACCTAAAATTGGCAAGTTTACAGAGAGAGAAAGCGGATGGGAGGTTCTCAGGCACTGAGAGTAGACAGGAAGGGGCGTTACTGCTTAATGGTCAAAGGGTTGTTTGGCATGATGGTAAGTTTTAAAAATAGATAGTGGTGGTGGTTGCGTAACATTGTGGATGTAATTGTTGCCACTAAATTGCACACTTAAAATGGCTAAAATGGTAAAGTTTATGTTTCCTGGATTTTACCACAATAAAAGAATGAGGGGCGTGTGTGAAAAAAGAACATGAAGATTTAAGGGCAGCCAGTTGTCTGAGGGTCTGGGCAGATTTGTGGAGGAATGTGTCAGGAAGGGTCACGAGAAGGGTCATTTGGGACCCAACTGTGCTGTGATCCTCGGAGAAGATGTAGGGAACTCTGTCTTCTAAGGGATAGGGGTGTTAGGAAGAGTAATGGATCCACCCCAAGTCTGTGGACAAGCTTTGTCCTTCTAACCCTTTTCTGCTGGCCTGAAGCTCCAAGGAGGGTGACTAAGGGATAGCCCAATTTATCACTGGACTCAGTGGACTTGCTAGAGATGTGTAGGGACTGAAATGCCCCCTGGAGGTGGGAGTGTGAGGGGGAGAGGTGGTAAGGCTTAGAAAGCAGTTATTAGAGTAGCAAGAATCCCCAGTCCCTCGAATCCCACCCCCACCCCCCCTGCCAAACCACCTAGTAAACAGAATACCCTGGCAGTGGACTGTCCAGAAAGCTTGCTTGGGTTCCCAAGAGTGACTCTTAGAATAGGGGCAGGATTCCTCACATCCTGTTGGTTCCCTGGAGGAGATGTTGATCTTTCCCTTACCCTGTCTGCTCCCTCTGGTTCCCAGGTTTTTCTGTGCGTTGGGATTTAGGACCGGGACCCCTCCAGAGGGCCCTTATCAGTTGTGTATTCATTTGAACTTGCAGCTGCAATGACTGTGTGTTCTTTGTCTTTGCTGAACAATATTAGCATTGAGTGTAGCTGCCGAAGAAGTGCTGAGAGAGGTTGCTGTCTGGGCTGTCCAGCGTCCCCACAAGGACTTGATAAAAGCAGCGCCCCCCTCCCCCTTTCCCTGCCTTGGTCAGTGGTGTTACGATCTATTCAGGTGCTCACACTGGAAACCTGGGAGTCCGTGACTTTTCCCTCAGTCCCTTCATCTGATTGGTCACCAGTCACCAACTCAATGGTTTGGGTTTTTTTAACCATGATTCCTAGTAACAAATACATTTTACATTGTGACCTAGAACACACACACACATCTGATACAATAGTTTTGTAAAATTTATCCTTACAGCGTCAGATAATCGCTGATATTTTCTATTCCATTTGAATTCATCTTAAACAAAAATTCAGAATGTTACTCATTACATTGACTTACTGGGTTATAAGCAGTAGCGCCTGAAAACTGGTCTTTGGCCTGCAACCTCCCTCCCCTTGTGCCAATTAACACTAATAATTAATTAATGTTGCTCAGTGCAAATGGGATTAGTACACACACACACATAACCCTTAATATTCTCCATTGTTTTCAGGATAATGTATGTTTCTTAGCATGACACTTGTAACCCACCAGGGGTGCCACTCCTTTACTAATCTCTCCTGGTGCCGTTCTGGGTACCAATACCACCACCACTCCTTCCTCTGCAAGAAAAACTATATAATGGAAATATCAGGTCTTCTGTACAGAATTTCCTTCTGCCTAGAAGGCCGCCTTCCTCTGCACCTGACAACTCCTGTTTTTCACTCATTGTATAACTCAGATATCATCTCTCCCTTGAAGCCTTTCCTTCCCTCTGAAGGCAGTTGGTCCCCTTTGTGTTCCCTTAGTGGTTTGGATACCTCTGTTGTAGCACTCATCGCACAACATTTTTGTGTTTTATCCTACATGTATTAGCCTTCCTTGTGAATGATGACATCCTTGAGAGCAAGAATTATTTTTATTACCTTTTAAAAAAAAGATTTTATTTATTTTTAGAGAGAGGGGGAGGGAGAAAGAGAGGGAGAGAAACTTCTATTGGTTGCCTCTCGCAAGCTCCCAGCTGGGAACCGGGACCCAGGCACGTGCCCTGACTGGGAATCGAACTGGTGATCTTTTCAGTTTGCGCGACGATGCCCAACCTACTGAGCTGCACCAGTCAGAGCTTATTACCTTTTAAGTAAGATATGAAAATGAGCTATTTCTTTTCTTCAGTCCTGTCTCTTACTCTTAGTTTTTATCATTAAGTGTTTATAAAATAATTGATGGCCTCAGATCTGACTTGGCTCCTGTGGCAATTGGAAGTGCCCTGGCCATACCTGTTGATCGATCAGGTGAGAGCCGCAAAGCTCTGCTTTTGGAATTTATGTTGATGTTGTAAATGTTACTAGATCTGTCATGGAATACTAGTGCCTTCTAAGTGCACACATTAATTTTAGAAAATGCAGTGGAACAAATAAAATTAGACTATGCCTATGATGGAGATGGAGTGGAGAGAGAGTAAAATGCAGTTTGTACTTTAAAAAATCATTTTAAAGTTGTGTATTATAAATATTATAACTACTAGGTCCTCCATAGATACTACCTTTTATTTATTTACATGTATTATTTCACACACTCTTACAATGAGTTTGTTTCGGTTTTAAATATGAAGGATCAGGAACTTAGAGAAGTCAGAGAGCTTGGCCAAAAGCCTAGTTAGTACGTGGTGGAGAGGAAGTGTAAGTGCGGGCCTGGCTACCTCCAGGTAAGTATTAAATTGTTTTCCTTATTGGTCATTTAAACTACCAAAGTAACTAATTAAACAATTATTTATTAATGTACTAGTATTTAGTATTAATTAACAGTAATAATATTTAACATCAGCTAATACTATTACTTCATTAAGTACCTGATTATTTTTAAATTTATAAAATTATTGGGGTGTGGGTCAGTCAGGGAGGGCGTCACTGAAGAGGTGACATTCAAACAGACATCTGAATGATGAATAGAAGTTAGCAAGGCAAAGAGTGGATGAAAAAGCATCCCAAGCAGAGGTACCTAGTGGTTTTCAAGTTTTTTTGTTTTTTTTAACCAACAGAGTTTTCTTTCTTATTTTTGTAAATGAAATTTTATGCTCGGCTACAATGTGTGAATGCTGGTGGATGGAAGAATTGCTACTCAGGTGGAAGTGGGCATGACCAGCTCACTTCAGGTCTTCACAACGTGCCCACTGGGTAAGGGCCCTTCCATAGCTCCACGGAGACTGAGAACACAATTTAAAAATCACGGAGCTAGTCCACTCCCACCCCCATTTTACAAATGGGGAGACAATTTGGCCAATTTTAAGGGATTTGTCACAGTCCTGTTTATCAGTAACAGAGGATCCGAGACCCATTTCCAAAGCTGACTGTGTGAACTGCTTCTTCTGCAACACTTCATTCACCTCCTGCCGGAGTGTCCCTTCTGGGGGATGTCATGGGGGTGACGGAGGTTTCTTCCTCTGAAAAGGAAAGGCATAGTGTTGGCCCATCAACTGTATAAAAACCGTGTTTCTCGGCACTTGCTGTCTGTCCTGGGCGAGGCAACAGGTAACCTGAAAGTAGGGCAGTGTGACACGTGCATGCAGCAGACACACAGATCTCACGGGAGCACAGGGGGAGGGAGGCTTCCTGGGGATGGCCAAGGAAAGCAGTCACATTGGCCTCTGGGGGCTAGAACTGGGGGACGTGGGGTCTCACGGAGTTATTAAGAGGGAAAGAAGTCATAGTGAACTATTTTTTAAGATGTTGCAAGTGAGAAAGAAAGATGAGAGGGTGATCGCTAGAGGGAGAAACGGGGCAGAGGGAGCGTTTTGTTATTTTTTATTTTAAGATAGGGTAACTCTGAAATGTTTTTATAAACCTAGGGGAAGAAGCCTTTGGGAAAGAAGAGAAGTAAAGTGTGGAGGTGGGAAGGGTTGGAAAACAGACTGGTTCCAGTCTCAGTCCAGCCCGAGAACTGCCCTGGCAGACACTCCGGGCCTCTGCAAGAGGGCTCTTTAAAACCACCACTGCAGTTTGAGGTAGCTGTAGGGCTTTCGAGCTCATGCTGGATTCCAGCAGCTCCAGACCTGCTATATATGGTGAGCCCTGGCCATGTGCACATCCTTTTTCTCCCTCCCCCAGCCAGAGTCGCTCTGTTCCAACACCCACGCATGTAGCTTTTTGCCCAAACCAAAGCCCTCTGCAGCATCAGTTTACTAACATTGCATAACCTATGAATGCCGGTACCTGCTACCCAGGAGCTTGTTCTTCATAGTGGATTTGACAGGCGGGCCTCAGGCCAGGTGTAGTTCTTGGAGGAGGCTCACTGTCAGGTGAGATGGCTTCAGGAAGTGCCTCACCCCACTTGTCTGTTTGCCCACAGACTGCCATGTGGCCCCCGTGCTCCCCACATAAAGTTTAGGCTTCGTGGGGAGGGAGTTGAGGAAACCAGGTGGAGATAGCCATGTCCACAAGCCCCGGGAAAGGTTCAGCGTGCCAGCTCACAAATAAATAAACTTATTCATTAGCACACTGCTGAGGCTTGAGTGTGGCCATGTAGGCTCTGCTTTCTTGGCCTCAGGTGGTGGCACAGTACGGGAAACAAGCTACGTGAAAGTCCCCTTTGGATTCCTTCATAGCAGCCAGAATGACAAACCTGCCCAAGTGCCCACTAGTCTTCATTTAATTCAAAATCAGATCCACTCCGAGCAGCTTATAAACTACCACGAGGGAGAAACAAGGCCAGAACACAACTGGCATTGTCAGAAGGCCCAAACAGAGTGAGACAGGATGCTCAGAGCTGCCAGCACATGGCAGGAGGTCAGCGTCAGGAATAACAAGAATTCTCTTCTCCCAGATTTAGGCAGACAGGAGGAAAGCATGACTAGGAAAGGCTTGTTCCTTTGAACTCTGCAGGCATTGCTGTCTTCCTCCTTGTCTGGTCCAGCAGGAAGAGGCTCTTGGAGCTGCGCTTTCACAGAATGCGGGAACGGCCAATGCTGACACTGTGCTGGGAGACACTGTGGCTTGGGAGAAAGAGGGGAAGGGAAATTTGGGCTTCATTCTAGCTGTTCTTCACTGCTGCAGCCTTCTTATTTAAGCTCCTCAGAGCATGAGTTTTGTCTTCTGTGAAGTGGGACAGTTACACCAGATAGGTGGTTAGGGAGTTTGAAAGACATAGTGAATGCAAAAGTATCTTATAGTGACAAATCTCACATTAGAGGGCTTGATAAATGGTAGTAATCACTCTTATTTGCCATAGTGCGGAATTTATATCTTAACCCTTTCCGTTTTGAGTTTCTTGGTCAGTGAGTATTTCTTCCCCATTCCCATCTCTATGCTTGCCTTTTGGAGATATTAGGGAGCAGTTAGACTAGGGCTTGAGCACTCCTTTTTTTCTTTACTTTGCTAGTTGGATTATTTGCTTTCCTTATATGTAAAAGAAATCAGTATTATTTGTGAGCCACTGGGATCACTGAGAGACAAGGATAGTACTGTAAAGCTTAAAACCTCAATAATAAGTTGTAGGTTTAAGAACATTATCAAACTTAGGAGGGTAACTGGAAACTGGAATTACTCCAAACAGAGAATAATAGTTTGTATAAAGATTAAGTCTATACTCAGAGTGGGTGCTTGGTAAATACTTGATAAGTGAATGATTAAATTAGTTATTTAATGCAAGAATTTTATTACTATATTGTCTTTCTCTTTTTTAAACGTTCAGCCTATTATTATTATTTTTCCTTACCTGGGGACATGTCATTGATGAGAGAGAGAAGGAGAGAGAGAGAGAAATAGAGAGAGAGAGAGAGAGAGAGAGACATTGATTGGTTGTCTCCCTTATGCACCCTGACTGAGGTTCAAACCTGTGCTCTAGGTATGTACCCTGACCAGGAATTGAACCCACAACCTTTTGGTGCATGGAACAATGCTCCAACCAACCAAGCCACCCGGCCAGGCCCAGCCTTTTGTTATTTTTATATACTTCTTCTAGGTAACCAGTTTTCATTTAAACATATTTTTGTTGTCCTAATCTAGGTTGTCTCTTTTTAAAAAGATTTTTATAAATACACTATGTTTTTTAGAGCAGTTTTGGGTTCACAGCAAAACTGAGCAGGAGGTTGATTCTTTCTAAAGTTTCTGTTGCATTCTTAATGGCAATTTTTATTATGTTTTAGCATGGAAATCCCTCCTTTTCTATTTCTCCCAGAACAGCTCTGAAATTATGAAATTGAATCAATAGCAAAATGTAATTTGACCTCTCAACATTTAATTTGTTAGGAAGAATGCATTGGTTATGAGGAATGCATCCTTGATGTGAATTGAAGTGGAGTTTATTCTGTTCTCTTCTCTAAGCCTAGTATTCTCAGTTGCTGTGGGACAGCTTACCTGATGACTCAGACGTTACTGTAGTTTGGTCAGCGCCTGTGACAAGTGTTAGCTTTGTTTTGCAGTGGGTACCAGCATTATCAGATCTTTTGTTTTGTTCACCGTTTTGAATTTGTTTCACTCATTTGCCTTTCACCCTCGAACATACCTTTGCAGAAGCATTTTCTGGAGGGTTCAGGAAGGCCTGGTAACTTTGACTGATCTTGGCAGGCTGTCTTCTTCTTTGAGTTGCCCTGGGTAGGTTTGCCCTCCCTGTTGAACCTCAGTGTTTGTTCTAGTTTTGGGGTCTGTTTTAAATACATTTTTCATTTCTTTCCTGTTAGGCTGCCAGGAGTTACTTGTCGTTGTTGTGGTTATGCTTGTCTCCAGCTAGCCAGTCTTTTCCCTTCGGATATGCTGTTTCTAATGTGATGCTAGTTTTGAAAGTTAAATTACTGCCCTTGTGGGGATTAAAAAAAAAAAAAATCAAGGAAATGGATTCTGGAGGGTCGTTAAAGAAGGTAGGGAAACAGTACAATTCTGGGGTCAGGGTTCAGATCTTCTTTGACACTCACAAAGCTTGTAACTCTGGGCCAGTTACTTCTCTAAGACTCAGTTTCCTTATCTGTCGGATGGGGACAGGAAGAATGCTAGCCTAGTAGAGTTGTTACCAGGATTAAATGCAATAACGCTTCTAAATCACAGCGCAGTGCCTGGCTCATGGTTGTGTTAGCTGTTAATTACAGCACTTGTTTATTTTTGCTCTTAAGGGTTTTCCCCCCTATTTCTTAGTCATTTTTAGAAGAGGAAATATTGCCAGATTAGCTGAATTCAGCCTAGATCAGATGTTACCCTAACGATTGCTGTGCAAATTAGCGGAAATCTATCATCTCTGGCATCTAAGAAAAATGCTTTCCCTGGGGTGGCCGTGGTGTTGGTGGTGGAAACAGCTGAGGTTGAGATTTCTTCACCCACATTTTCTGTAGCGGATTAAGTGTATTCCTAACGTAAGGACAGTGTGTGTAGGGTACTGCCATTGTGAAAAATGGAGGAAAGAAGCCTGCCATTTATGTAAAAAGAATACATATTCATTCATATAAGTTTGTGGATTATATTTGGAAAGATGCCTAAGAGACTACTAACTATGGTTGTCTTAGGGAGAAGAACAGGGTGGCTGGGGGATGTGGGTAGGAAGGAGACTTAGTTTTTGTTACTGTGTGCAAGTATTACCTATTTAAAACAGATAATAAAGGGAAAGGAGTAGACTGAATGTGTAGGCCACAAGGTCAGGTGGCCTAAGAATTGACCTTTGGCTGCTTGGTCTGGGCATTCCAGGCAGCTGAGTATCTAAGGCGTGAGCCCTGCCTTCTGCAGTGCTCTTCCCTTGAAGAGGAAAACACAAAAGTTCTGCACAACAGGACTACTTTCTGTCCTTAACTACCTGGAGAATTTGATTCACAAGCCTAGGGTAAAAATTAGTTGAGCTTTTAGTTAGCTGAGTATGGTGCTGGTGAGTGGACAGCCCCGTGGATTAGAATCTTATTTTCCCATTGAACTCGTGGGAATCTTCATTATACTCCCTGTTGATGAGAAGACTGATTCTTTGTTTTGATTTTATAACTTTAGTTATGTGTGATTTATTTGAAAGTGTTTCGCATCAAGGAAGTGTCTGTTGAACTAATTAGGTACAATGTTTTAGGAGTAATTAGAATTTGCCCTTCTTTCATTTAGCAGGCTTGAATCCGTATTTTCTAAACTGTTAGTATCAGCAATAATAGGTCCAGTTTATAACAAATTTTACTGGTTGCATAACAAACTTTGCTGGTTACATAGCTTTCTTTTTTTTAAAAGATATTATTTATTTTTAGAGAGAGGGGAAGGGAGGGAGAAAGAGAGGGAGAGAAACATTGATCAGCTGCCTGTTGTACACACCCTGACTGGGGACCTGGCCTGCAACCCAGGCACGTGCCCTGACCGGGAATTGAACCTGCAACTTTTCAGTTTGTGGGACGACACCCAACCAGCTCAGCCGCTCTGGTCAGGTCAGTGCTGGTCGTGCAGCTTTTAAAAGGCAGGTGCACACTTTAGCGTATACTTCTGGATCCGACTGCTCTGAATACCATAGTTCAGTTAAAGTAAATATCCACTAAGTCATTTTTCAGCTCTGGTGACGTTCATGTTTGACTACAGGGTTGAGGCTGGGAATAAAGGGTTAACTTCTCAGAGACTCATTTGCTCTCAATGCCAAGGTGCTAATGTTATTTATTATACCCCTTCTTCAGTGGCTCTCCATTGTCTACTGGATAAAATCCAGACTTCTTTAGCATAGCGTTTCAAAGCCTTTTACGACCTCGCCAGCATGTTTTTCTGTTTCCTATACCCGCCCTCCCACAAAATCATTGTTCCTTTACATATGTTGAACTCTTCCTTTGCCCTGTTTATAATGTTCCATCTGCTGGAAATTCTCTTTATTTTTTATCTCTACCTGTCCAACTTCAGCTCATCTTTCTACTCCCCAGGCATAATGTTTCATTTTCCATGAAACTTTCTCTCTTCCTGCTTAGCCAACAGTAATCCTCTCAAACCCCTTTGCACTTTGTACTTCTCTTGGGTTACTTACCGTATTCTCTGGTAGGGCCAATTGTATGTGTGGCCGATTTGGTCTCCCCCAGGACACCAACTGCCCCTTGGAAGCTGGGCTCTTTTTAGCCATCACTCAGTTATTCCCCACAGCATCCAGCCATTAATATTCACTCACATTAGGAGCTCAATTTATGTTCATTGGCATCTCGAAAGTGTCTTCAGTTTGCTTTATCTTCTCAACCCAGGTAACCGTTTGAGCCTGCTGTCACCTATAAGGGCTATAGAGCAAACAGCTCCGACACAGAAAGCACTTCACCCCATGTTGATACAGTCAGTAAGTTTATGGCCTGAGAAAATCTGTGCCTTTTAAACCTCAGAGGGCAGGTGTGTTAACAAACTACAGAATTTTCAAATAAATGAAGAATTCCATTACCTCACTATTGCTGTTGATGAATTGGCCTCTGACGACACTTAAGCATCAAAACACATAGCTCTTTCTAGGTGAGAGGCTGACATGAGTGGTTTGATTAACTTGAAGAAAAGTCTTATGGAAAGAACTGTTGAACTTTTCCCAGTTTGTTTCTGCTCGGAATATGCCCTATATCATAAAAAGTGGCCAAATTTTTTTCCATGACCTGTTTTTTATTGTCACAAAGTGGTATTTCTTAGGCACAAACTAGGTTCAGAGGCTACAAATTTAGAATCACAGAATCCGCAAATCCCAAGGTTGGAAGGGACATTAGAGATCTGGGTGTCAGGTGGCTGAGTCCCCGCCGCACATTTGCTCGCCCGTCAGAAACAGGCAATTCTCTCTCTGCTTTTTGAGCTTATCCATTCTATCATTTGGATATTTAAAAACTCCCGTTAGAAAGTTTTGCTTTCAAAATTCATTGCTGAGTAATTCTTTCTCTTTCTGTGGCCCTCACATTGGTTCTGATTCTAACTCCTGGGCAGTGTAATCACTTTGCTATAATATTTAAGGCAACGCTCCAGCTTTTCTCCAGGTTAAATATCTTTGATCTTTCGTCTCTTCCTTTTGTCTCTTAAAAATACAGTGTTCAAACTGTGGACAGAATTTCAGGTGGTCTGATCTGTACTGAGTAGGAAATCTCACTTTATACATTGAAGATAAATTGTATTTCTGTCACTGTATCTAAAACCACATTAATTGGGGGGCAGCCTCACCCCTTCTGACTCCCTTCAGACATATACTGATGCTTGAGCCGGTGAAGCGTTTTCGTACGTAGGTAGGTATGCCTCACCTGTCCTGGACCTCTACAGCTATTCTTTTAGGCCGAGGTGCAGGACCTTACATTTATTCCTGTTCAAATTCATTCTCTTCGACTCAGCCTGTTCAGACAGCCCGTTGAGGTACTTTTGGTTCATGATTGGGTCACCTGGCACGTTTGTCCTCTTGCCCAGCTTCTTGTCATCTGCACATCTGATAAGTGTGTTTTCTTTTCTCCATCTTAGTTACTGAAAGAGGTGTTGAGGCAGGCCAGGCTGGGATCACTCCATTGCACGCGCTTGTTGCTAGCAGGTTTTGATGGGCAGGATTAAGTCGTGGAGATAGAATTGTCAGTCTTGTCTGACTACTCCATAATAAGCGCGGGAATTGTCTTTAGGTGAGTGGTCCTGATGGAGCTGCTTAGTAACTATTTAATGAGAGAGAATCGAAATTTAAGAATGGTCACGGGAGGGACATTAGGAACTAGCTTGGAAAGTTGATGACCCTGTTTATATTCTTATATATCATTAAATATACTATTGTATTTATTAATAAAATGTAATTCTTATGTTTTTATGTAAGATCTTAAGCAGAGAGAGCCCTCTGGACTGGTTAAAGGCAAGGTGGGATGGGGGAAAGAGCCCTAAACTTGGTCCTGAGTTTAGTCATGTATTTATTTAGCAAATATATATCAAGTGTCTACTATACTTAAGCCCTGGAAATACAATGATAATGAAAAACCAGCCTTGATATTTGCCTTCAATGGAGCCTACATTCTAAGGGGGGAAACAATTTGATAATTACACAGCTGAAATCATAATACTTTCTGTGATTTATATTGTAGACAAGTGCAAGTCACATATTTCATTTAAAAGATTCTAGTAGCTCCCTTAAAAAAGTAAAAAAATTAATTTTAATAATAGGTTTTATGTAATGCAATATATCTGAAATAACCTTTCAACATACAAGTAATGTAAAACTTTGGAGGTATTTATATACTTTTTCTTGAATTAAGTTTTGAAATCTTAACCTTACACCACATCTCCACCTGAGTTAGCCCTGTGTCAGGTGCTCGTGAGCCACACGTAGCTAGTGGTTTGCATGTCGGACAGCACAGTGCTTTCCCTGCCTGTACAGACTACCCTGTGGTTGGGCACACTGCTTGCCTTCTGAAGCACTCCTGTTTTCATCAGTAAAATGAAGCTTCCAGACTGAGTTGTCTTCTACAAGTCGCTCCTTCCATGTGTGAGCGAGCCTTCTGAGTTTTTCTGAGTAGTGTATATCTTGGTCTGGGCAATGCTCACACGGGTGTAAATAACATGTACGCTTATGATTTATAAGTCATACCTCAGTTATAGTTAACTCTGTTATAACTGTTATACCTCAGTAAAAGTCTCTTTTAAGATTTTACTTTTATTTATTTTTTAATATAATCTTTATCATGTGATTTTATTTATTTTTAGAGAGAGGGGCGGGGAGAGAGAAAGAAAGGGAGAGAAACATCAATCGATTGCTTCTCACACCCACCCTGACCAGGGACTGAATGCACCACCCTGGCATGTGCCCTGACCGGGAATTGAACCAGTGGCCTTTCACTTTGTGGGATGATGCCCAACCAGCTGAGCCACACTAGTCAGGGCACCTCAGCAAATTTTTTTAAAAATCGCTTCTAATGTTTTTATTCTGTGTTCTGCTGAAATCACTCAGATGAGCTGATCTTCAGTGGAAATGTGTGATATGCAAAATGCAAACAGCCAATGACTCTTTATGCCTTCTTCCCACCCAGGATGTGCCTCGTCCGAATGAAGCAGGAGGGTCGGAGTGGGAAGTACATGTGTCGCATCATAGTTCATTTCATGTGGGAGGATGTCGAGCAGCGTGGCAGAGTCATGGGGGTAAGTGAGTGCTGTCGGATGTGGTCCAGGAGGCCCCAGTGAGAGACTGAGTTGAAGTTTGATGCATTCTAGAATGGCCTTGCTTTTATTTTATTTTTCAACTACAGTTTATGTTTAATATTATTTTGTATTAGTTTCAGATGTACAGCATAGTGATAGACGATTATACACTTTGTAAAGTGGTCCCCCTGAAATTTCAAGTACCCACCTGGCAACATAGATATGAGAGGGGGCCCCCAAAAACCCGAATTATCTTCTGAAGTGTGGGTGCCTTGTAGTATGGGCTTCCCCTACTAGGTGAGTATTCTAGGAACCCATCTGTATCAGTGTACCAGCTGGTGGTGTTGTGAGAGGCTGCATTTGATTTCAGTGAATTTTTTGAAGACTCTTTCAGTTTGTTTGCCCATTTCATGATGGGTGATTTAGGAGTGCACCTGCCCACACTGCGCTGAGTGTTCAGTTTTTGACCAAAAGCAGCATGACCCCTGTGCCCCACCCTCCCTATTCATCTAGTCTCGCCCTGAGCGACTTTATTTTGTTTCTCTGAATGAAAAAAGTCCTTAAAGGGAAATGTTTTGCTGATGTAGAAAAGGTGAAACAAAAAACAGCAGAAGCACAAAAAGGCACCCACATCGATGAATTAAAAAGCTGTTTTGAGCAGTGGAAAAACATCTCGATAGGTGTATTGCATCAAATGGAAAGTAGTCTGAAGGTGACTGAAGTTTAAACATGTAGGAATAAATGCACAACTTTTTATAAATAAGTTTCATTTTTTGGGTCCCTCATAGTTATTACAATATTATCGACTGTATTCCCTATGCTGTACTTGACATATCCACGATTATTTTGTAACTACTAATTTCTTAATTTCTTCACCTTTTGTACCCATCCCCCCCACCCCCTTTCCCTCTGGCAACCATTATGCCTGTTCTCTTTATCTTTGTTTCTGTTTTATTTATTTTGTTCTTTTAGATTCTACATATAAATGAAATCATATGGTATTTGTCTTTCTATGTCTGAGTTATTTCACTTATCATCATACTCTCTAGGTCTGTGCATGTTGTTGTGAATGGTAAGATTTCATTCTTTTTTATGGTTGAGTAATGTTCCTTTGCATACATTTACAAGATTTTTATCCATTCGTCTATTTTTGGGACACTTGGGTTACTTCCATCTCTTCACTATTGTAAGTGATGCTGCAGTGAACGCTGCAGATAATGCTGCAGTGAATTAGTGTTTTGAGTTTCTTTGGATCTATACCCAGAAGTGGAATCGCTGGGTCATATGGCAGTTTCATTTTTAGTTTTTCAAGGAGCCTCCACACTGTTTTTCACAGAGGCTGCATCAGTCTGTGTTCCCACCAACAGTGCAAAAGGGTTCCCTTTTCTCCACGTCCTCACCAGCACTTCGTTGTTTGTTGATTTGTTGATGATGGCCATTCTGAGAGGAATGAGGTGATATCTCATTGTGCTTTTAATTTGCGTGGATTAATTGGGTTTCTTTAGTTACAGAGCAAAGTTCGCTCTGTAGATTGAGGTAAACAAAGAGCGTCGATGTATTGTAAGTCATACACGTTCACAGAATGACACGGTTAGTTGCACAGAGCATCTTTTGACACAGCCAATGGCCATCTGTGTGTCTTCTTTGGGGAAGTGTCTGTTTAGGTCCTCTTACCATTTTTAAATGGGATTGTTTGTTTTTTTGGTGTTGAGTTGTATGAGTTCTTTCTTAGTTTTGGATATTAACCCCCTTTTGAATGTATCATTGGTGAATATCATCTCCTCTTCAGTGGGCTGTCTTTTTGTTTTGTGGATGGTTTCCTTTGCTGTGCACAAACTTTTTAGCTTGATGTGGTCCAGTTTGTTTATTTTTTCTTTTGTTTCTCTTGCCCAAGGAGATATGTCAGCAAAAATATTGCTGAGAGAAATGTCAGAGATTTTACTGCCTGAGTTTTCTTCCAGGAGTTTTATGGTTTCAGTTCTTACATTTAAGTCTTTAGTCCATTTTGAGTTTATAGAATGGCCTTGCTTTTAGATAGAGGTGAAATGCAACTGATGCAAATAGTAATTCAGCTCAAGTCACTGCTGCGTCTGCGGAGACTGACGTGCCACAGGCACTGATATGTTCACACATGTTATCAAGGTTTGTCAGTGTGAGGTCATCCTGTGTGCAGAGATGGGGTTATTAAACACAGATCATGGTGGTAGGAGGGATGGGTTTGGTGAACGAATGGAGGAAATCAAATAGTAATCCAGTTTAAGGACACTGTGCTTTGACACTGATTTCAATGTTTGAACTGGTCCTCCTGTAATTTAGTTTGGACAAAAAGACTCTGGTAAGGGGCCTGCACTGTCCTCGGGAGCAGAAAAGTAAGCTCCTTGATCACTAACAACCTAGAATACTTTGGCAAGTTATCTACTGAAAAGGTACATTAGTGCATTTAATATTAAGCTGAGAAAGGAGAATATATAGTATTTATGTAACATAGAATGATGACAATGGAAAAATGAAACCCAAACATTAGAACGGTTGGTTGTATAAATAATACTCTCTTCCTGTGTGTATTTTGTGTATTTTATGTGTCTAGATCATGTTTTAGTAGATTGCAGTTCTTTGTTTTTTCTCATTCTGTTGCCTCGCAGCCTGAAAGCATCTAAAGTAAAGCAGAATCATCAGACAGGGTCACAAAATGGGTTAATTTGTTTTCTTTTATTACAGAGCAAAGCTCTCCCTGTAGATCGAGAGGTAAACAGAGTTTACAGAGGTATTATAAAAGTCACAAATAGAATAAAAGTCAAACAGTGAAAAGCATTTAATGTAAAAAACAAGTGTCTTTTCCCTAGTCCAACTTCCCAGAAGTAATAACTGTTAACAGTTGATGGATATCTTTCTAGTTGTTTTCTATCCAGATACAGATGTACAACTGTATATTCTTTTAACGTAACATAAATGGGCTTATATATATATATATATATACTGTTTTGCATCTTGACTTTTTTTACTTAATATATACTAGATCTGTTTTTACTTTATCATTGTTTTAAAAACTCAAAATATTTTAATTATATTTTATTGATTGTGCTATTACAGTTGTACCAGTTTTTCTTCCTTTCCCCTCTCCATCCAGCACCCCTACTCCCTCAGGCAGTCCCCACACCATTGTTCATGTGTATAGGTCATGCGCATGTAGATTCTCTGGTGTCCCCATTTCCTATGCCGTACTTTACATCCCCATGGCTATTCTGTAACTACCTATTTGTACATCTTAATCCCCTCAGCTCTTCACTCATTCCCCCATATCTCACTCCTATCTGGAAACCATCAAAACACTCTCTGTATCCATGACTGTGTCTCTGTTCTTGTTTTCTTAGTTTGTTTTTTAGATTCAGTTGTTCATAGATATGTATTTTTGCTCATTTTATTGCTCATAGTTTTGATATTTTTCTTAGATAAGTCCCTTTAACATTTTATATAATAAGGGCTGGGTGATGATGGACTCCTTTAACTTGACCTTATCTGGGAAGCACTTTATCTGCCCTTCCATTCTAAATGATAGCTTTGCTGGGTAGAGCAATCTTGGCTATAGGTCCCTGCTTTTCATGACTTTGAATATTTCTTGCCAATCCCTTCTAGCCTGCAAAGTTTCTTGTGAGAAATCAGCTGTCAGTCTTACAGGAATTCCCCTGTAGGTAATTGCTTTTCTTTTGCTGCTTTTAAGATTCTCTCTATATCTTTAACCTTTGACATTTTACTTATGATGTGTCTTGGAGTGGGCCTCTTTGCATCCATCTTATTTGGGATTCTCTGTGCTTCCTGGACTTGCATGTCTATTTCCTTCACCAAATTAGGGAAGTTTTCTTTCATTATTTTTTCAAATCAATTTCCAATTTCTTCTTATTTCTCTTATTCTGGCACCCCATTCATGTGAATGTTGGAATGCTTGAGGTTGTCCCAGAGGCTGCTTATACTGACCTCTTTTTGGGGGATTCTTTTTTCTTTTTTGTTGTTCTGATTGGTTGGTTTTTGCTTCCTTATGTTCTAAATCATTGATTTAATTCTCAGTTTCATTCACTCTACTGTTGTTTCCCTGTAAATTTTTCTTTATTTCAATTAGTGTATCCTTCATTTCTGACTGGATCTTTTTTATGCTATTGAGGTCTTAAGTTCTTTGAACATTCTTATAACCAGTGTTTTGAACTCCGCATTTGATAGATTGCTTATATCTATTTTGTTTAGTTCTTTTTTTAGAATTTTGATTTGTTCTTTCATTTGGGCCATATTTCTTTGTCTCCTCATTTTGGCAGCCTCCCTGTGTTTGTTTCTATGTATTAGGTAGGGCTGCTATGACTCCCTGTCTTGGTAGAGTGGCCTAATGTAGTAGTTGTCCTGTAGGGTCCAGTGACACAGCTGGATACTTGAGATGTGCCCTTCATGTGGGCTGAGTATGCCCTCCTCTTGTAGTTGAGCCTTGATTGCTGATAGGTCAATGAGAGGGATTTTACCCAGGCTGCAAGGACTGGCTGTGACCACTGACCACCAATCACTGCTTTCCATGGAGGATCAGCTGTGTGGGGGCAGGGTGATGGTGCTTCAGTGTGGTCTGTAGCTGTCCACTGGGGCGGTGCACAGGCTCTGGGGTTTTCTGGGTGGTGCAGGGCACGGTCAGCCTCCAGCTGTGTTCTGCCCGTGGCCACTGTGCCTGAGCTATAAAGCAATCTGAGATGGCTGCTACTTGTGCTGGGCTTGGAGATTCCCAAGCAAAGCCAAGCTATGAACCTAGGCTGGCTGCCACTAGTGCTGGGTGGGGGGCCACTTAGCAAGAGGTATGGGGGGCTGAGGGCTCACTGAGGCTGGCTGTTGCTTGTTTGAGAGGATTTAGGAAGTTGTGAAGCATGAGCCAAGGCCAGCCATTCGTATGGAAAAGCAGCTTGTCTGGGCCCTTAAGTTGGGTAGGACTGAGTCTCCAGGGCAGGGCAAACAGAGTTAGCCAGGGTGATGGAATCTCAGATATAGTAGCAGCCTGCTGGTTCTGTGGCTCTGTGGGGGGAAGGTTCAGAAAAGGGACAGTGGCCTTTGTCTTTCTTCTGGAAAAAACTGTCTTCTAGCTCTTGCCTTGATTCTAGACACTTCAGTTTCTCCCACTATGCCACTGGTGCCTTTCAAGCTGCTACCCCAGTGCTGGAGCTCTGAGGAAGTGAGTCTCAGTAAACCTGTGTGTGGGTTCTTTAAGAGAAACTGCTTGGGACTCCAGTAGTTTCTTCCACCAACTCAATCTCTGCTGGTTTTTGCAGCCACAAGTTATGGGGACTTATCTTACTGGCACTGGAATCCTGGGCTGGAGGGCCTGGTGTTGGGCTGGGACTCCTCACTCCCGAGATATCCCCTTCGAATTTTTATCCACCACACGTGGGCGAGGGCCAGCCTGTTCCATGTCTCCGTCCCTCCTACCAGTCTGGATGGATGTGGTTTCTTTAAATTCTGCAGTTGTCGGACTTCCATTCAACTCGATTTCTGACGATTCTGAGTGATGGTTGTTCTGTATTTTAGTTGTAGTTTTGATGTGGTCGTGCGAGAAGGCGAGCCATGTTTACCTATGCTGCCATCTTGACTGGAACTGTCAAAATGTTTTAACTAAGACTAAAATCCCTGTAATCAACAGTCTATCCCAGCCAATTATTTCCTTTGAAGAAGTAATCACTGTTTTACTTTGGTATTTAGATCTTTTAAGACTTTTACCTATGTTTTCTATAGAAAATTTGTAGTATTGATTTTGTGTGTATATACTTTATTATATATGATACCATCTTCTGTGTACTTATATGTACCTTTCTCTTTTTCACTCAGTGATATGTCTGGGAGATTTTTCCATGCTGCATGGGAGTTACGTGGGCAATCTTCACCCATGTTTTAATCATCGTAATTATTTTCACATACTCCTATGTTACTGCCTAGTGGCTTCCTGTGCTTTTACTATGTGCATAAAATTATAGTCTTTGAGACTAACTTATGGAAATGATGGTTGCCTACTGAGAGTCTGGGTTCAGAGTATTTTCACATTCTGTCTTTAGAGGATCTGCTTGTACAGGAAGCACAGCAGACATGGGTTCACCTATAGAGCACTTCATTGACATTTACATGTCTTTCTCTGAGATAACAGACCGTTGCCATTTCTGTTCATTCGAAGAAGATGATAAATCAGGATTTTAGCTGTTGTCATTATCATCATCACCTATTTTGGAGTCAGTATTCATCTGTCTTTGTAATTGTGCTCTTGGTCCCTTTTTCATTTTTTTCACTGTCATGCTTTCTGCTGTCTTAGCTGCCCAGAATGGGATCAGCAGTCTTCAAGGTATTCATCCAGCCACGTGTTACACATGCTCTCAAATACTTAACTACCCATCTCTGTACATAGGGTAGTGCTGGCAGTCTCAAAGCATCCCCATGTAAAGATTTTGTTTATTTATTTTTAGAGGGAGGGGAAGGGAGGAAGAAAGAGAGGGAGAGAAACACCCATGTTTGAGAAAAACATTGATCGGTTGCCTCTTGTTCGCACCCTGAGTAGGGACCAAATCCACAACCCAGGCATGTGCTCTGGCCGGGAATCAAACTGGCAACCTTCCACTTTGCAGGATGACACCCAGCCCACTGAGCCACACCAGCCAGGGTTCATAGCATCCCCATTTAATGATGATCAGTGACATCTCCTGGCCATCCAAAGCCTAGGCTGACTGCCATGCAGTTACACGGTGGCTCTTCTGTTAGTTAGCCTTGTTTTTCTTATCACTGTTGACTAAACTCTGCTAGACCACTAGAGACATGTGGGCCACAGTTTGCCCCAACCCCGAAGAGCTTAATGAGCCATAGATTACTGACTTCTGGACCATAGGAATCTTTTATTTGCCTCACCTCCGTGAATTTCCTTTTGGACCTCCATATATATCTCCATCACAGTGTTCAACACTTTGAGCCTTCTCCTGTATTACTTCATACTGTTCCTTCTGCTTGACTGTATGCTTTATAAAGTTGTGTTATCCACAATGTTTTTGCTTGCACAGTTAACATTGGATGAATAAATTGAACTTCAGCCTCTGAAATTGTTTTAAAGCCTACTTATTTATCAGATAAATCATACTTGATTTATTAGTCTCTGGTCCAGGTTTACACCCATGTAGTCCTCCTGTAAGAGTTAGTCTTTCCTCCTTTTTTCTGTTCCATTTTATTCAACCGTTTTCTTCCATCTGAATTATTCTAGATATGTTGCTACCATATCGAGAAATGTATTAGATCAGTGTTTCTTGAATTTTAACATGTCTAAAATTCATCTGGGATCTTGTTAAAATATAAATTCTGATTCAGTAGATCAGAATTCAGTAGATAAAATCTGATTCAGAAAAATCAGATTCAGTAGCTAGGGCCAGAGAGTCCACATTTCTAAGAAGCTTGGTGATGCCAGTTGCACTGGTAGAGTAGGGAGGGGGCAACCACACTGTGAATAGCAAGGTATTATTATTATTATTATTATTATTATTATTATTATTATTATTATTCCTCACCCAAAGTTATGTTTCATTGATTTGAGAGAGAAACATCATTGAGAGAGAGAAACAAACATCAGTCGGTTGCCTTCTCAGATGTGCCCCCAACTGGGGACCTTAACCCACAACCCAAGTGCTTTGACAGGGACTTGAACCCACAACCTTTTGGTGTACAGGACGATGCTCCAACCAACTGAGCCACCCGGCCAGGGTGAATAGCAAGGTTTTGGATGTACATAATATTCCCTAAATACAGACTATTAAATTTGCCTTTATGAGGGGAAATGCCATGCCCTAGTTTAGTTACAAAGACTATACATGAAAGATGGTGATTTAAAAATAATAGAGATTTGGAAGAGCTGGGGAATTAATTACTATTACTACTTTTCTATCATAATTGACTTGATTCCCCCTTTCCAATCTCATGGTGTAAACAGACACCTTTATACAGGCAAGAAAATAATATATTAACCACTTCTAAGTTGTGAGTGTGATTGTGTGTGTGTGCGCAGAGGGGATTTCAGTCTTCTGTGTGTGTAAAACCTAAAGAAACGGGAAAGTTAGGGACGCGTGTCTGGAGAAAGGAGTAGGCAGCAGGGAGCCTGTCTGGCCCGGTTTTGACTTGGCTGGCAGGTCTTTCCTCCTGGAGCTTCAATTTTGCATTAAAAAGAAAACATGATGGTGAGCTACATGATTTTCAAGTTTTGAAAACCTGTGATTTAAAGGTGGTAATTTGCAGGTCTTCTATCTGTGTTATTTGGCACCCCGGGTGTTCATTTTTAAGAAAATTCCTATGAAAAGTAGAATTTATAAGACTGATCACCGTAGTAGTGATTTTTCTTGTGCCACAGAATTCTTAGAGGCTGTCACTTTACCTGAGTGACTTGGTGTGGGGAAGATCGAGAACTGACACAGCCACTTGCAAATTAATGATGAATCAGAAATTTGAATCAGGAACTCCTTAGAAATTAGAGTTCCAGTCTGATTTGGTGAGAGCACTTGTATTTTATAAAAATTGGCTTTTTATCAGCTTTTTAGTAGCCCGGCTATTGTGAAAAAGGAGGCAGACTCATATATCTTCAGTGAAGTTGGTATAAAAAGCGAGTGTTAAATTTGAGGTTACAAGAATCACATCAGTAATTTAGAGTGTTCTGACTTTTTAAAAAAACATTATTTGGGATTTAAACATATAAATTAGCTGTGGAAATAAAGTTCATTATATCACCTCATCTGGTCTTGTTTTATTTCATTAACTGGTTCTTAAAAACCTTTGTGAGCTGCGTTGCAGCTGAAGAGGTTGGAGACCATTTTTCCTTGGGTCCTTGCCTCACTCCTGAGTGTTGGTAAGAGTGGAGAACTAAGACCTGACGCAGCTGTAAAAACAGACAGCGCCTTTGGCCCGTGGCTCTTTCTCCTGGTGCAGGCCGATTTCAGATGTAAATTTCACTTTCTGCCTCTCCTCCTAATGAAGTAAGTTTCTTTTGCTGGGTTTGCAGCCAGGTGTGTCCAGTCTTGTGGCTAACAGGGCGCTTTACTTAATTTTTCCATTTGTGACATTTCAACCAAACTTAAAAAACAAACATAAAAATTAGCTCAAGGCAGTGGCTCAAAGTGTTAATGGTAACCTTAGGCTGGCCAAACGACTTCCTCTCAGTTCTGTCCTGCCAGACATCTCCACCTTGTGGCTTACAATGAGTAGGTTTAAAAGCTTTCCAAGCCCTGGAGACTAGGTGGGAAGGGGTGGGGTGGGCTGGAGTCAAGAAAATGCAAGTTTATCTTGATCAGGGGCCCCTGGCGTGCCAGTTACCTCAGCAGGACTCCAGGTAACTTTTTGCCAGCACTATTCCAGAATAGTGCTGAACCGCTGGTCACTTCAGGGTCTCCTGCTCTCTCCGTAGCAGAGCTGTTTGATGGGATGGTGCAGAGGGCCTGGGAAGAGGGGGAGGAGCTTAGGGCTGAACTGGGCTCCTTTGTCAAGTTCCACTTTGCTTTTCAGTACCAGCATTTTCTTTGCAAGGTCCTCTGGGATCATACTCCAGACTACTTTTCCAAACTCATTTCCCTTAGCTCTTCTTGAACCTTAAATATATAAAAACCTTCTAGCACATGTGCCTGGAACATAATAAGCACTCACTGAACATCACATTCCATCCTTGCCTCCCGTACTTTGCTCCAGCCAAGCTGAATGCCTTGCTCTTCCTGCCTTGTGTCTTTCCTCATGTGGTACACAACCCTAGATTGCCCTCACACTCCACATCCTTCACCCCAGACTGGAAGCCAGTCCCAGTCTCCCGTAGCTGGAAGTACCGTAATGATTTATATGTGTTCTTCTGGTTCTCGCTGTCTCTATTTGAATCCCTGTCATTCGTGTATGTTGACTGCCTTCCAGGTGAACTGGGGGGCAGGGGTGGGGAGCAGCAGGATCACATACATCTGTCTTTGTGTTCTCCAAAGTGGCTGTCATTGCCCCTTGGCCGAATGCGTGCCCAGTGACCATCTCATGAAAGAAGACAGTTTTGGAAGCCTACTATAAGTATTGGAAAAAGTGGGGTGGGGAGGTATCCTTTTTTATTTGGAGGACATTTGTTGGCTCTGTTAGTCTGAAATGTTGGAAGAAAAAGAAATGAGATATTGTTTTCTCTACCCTCATTTTCTCGGTTTCTTTTTCCATGCTTTCCCATCTTCTAATGGGATTATTTGCTTAAAAAAAAACAATTTATACATAAGGTATTTTATGTTTCTAAACTAACAAAGGCTTTAAATCTATAAAGGGTGGTAAAAATAAGAATTACAAGTACTTCAGTTTTTTTGGGGGGAAATTTCCTTCCAGGCTTCTGTAATTCTACTCACATCCTCCTCCTCCCACAAAAATCTTCAACCAAACTCCTCTGTTTTACCATGAAATAAAGAATTTTGCTATTCTCTGCATCTCTAGGTCAGCATTAAAACTCACTGCGAAAGGTATTGTTGTGAAAGATAAGAACCACTTTAAGCTTTAACTCCCCCCCATGCAGCATAGTTTTTGTGGTTAACGCTATGGATGGTAGAGTGTAAATACAGAGCAATCCCTTGGGCTCGAGCCCTTTAAATAAGAATGTATATTTGTTCTCAGATAGCAGTCCTTCTTTTGAAAGTTTTAAAAATGTCCTAAGCTGTTGGAGTGGATACTTGTTTATTAGGGGAGAGAAGGCTAAATTCTTAGAAGACAGAGCAGTTCCATTTGGGGGTTGGTTAATGAATTTCAACAGCGTCCAACTGAAGATGTACTTCGAGTAGATGTGTTCCTTTCCCTATACAAGTTTCGCACCCTCAGGCTTTAAGATGTAGCCAGAGTATACCAGTGAGTAGTATGTGCTTTTGGTGGTTTTCCAGCTGATTGGATGCCTGGGTGCTTGCAGCCAGCATGCCAGTCTGATGACAGCTCAGGTGCCTCTCCTCCGGGTGCCATACTGGATCACTATTTCAGGGAGTATCCCTTGAAAGAGAATTTATAAATCTTTCTGTATTTGAACCTAAATGAAACATGAATCTCCAATCATGTGCACATGATCATTTGTCTCTCTCATGGTCATTTTAACCTTCAATTATAGATTGAGGTTCCTGAGGTCTAATGTACATTTGTATTCCTACGGTACCAAAAATGGAGCTTTGTACATAGTAGGCATTCAGTAAATGCTTCTTGACCGGATGAGTCAATAAGTGAGTGAATTTGACCCCCTTTTGTCATCTTCAGCTTACCTCATGGAATTATGAGAAAGACAGTGACCTAATTCCATTTTTCGAGGCCCTGGCTGCCCCGGTGCACTGACACTGGCCTGCTTTTCTCTCACTCTCCTGGTTAAGTACTCCTCAAGCTAAGTCCTCCCAATTCAGCTCATCCCCTCTCTGACCCATCATTTCTCTTGCCCCCAATCTCCCTGGGTGCCCTGTTCCATTTGATTATCTTTTGTACCATAGTTATAATGCTGCTTAGAGCTGTGTGCATCAGGCATAACTAAAGCCACTTTCCACACCTCCTTTTCAGAGGTCACTGATGCTTCGAAGTAAGTCTCACTCAGCAGGCAAGGGAAAAGTAGTAGCTCCATGAACCTCGTCTTCCTGTGTCCTGCCTTACTTCTGATGTCATTACCATCAATTCAGTCCCCCAAGGTAGAATGCTTAGAGTCATCCTCAACTCCTGCCTCTGCAACTAGCTGGCCTATCAAAGTTCCTCCCAAGGTGTCTCTGTATTTTATCCCCTCCTCTGCTCCATTGCTTCATGTCAATCTTCACCATCTCTCTCTCTCTTATTGTATTTATTTATCTTTAGAGAAAGGGGAAGGGAGGGAAAAAGAGAGGGAGAGAAACATTAATGTGTGGTCACCGTCACCTCTTGCATGCCCCCTACTGGTGACCTGGCCCACAACCCAGGCATGTGTCTTGACTGGGGATCGAACCAGCGACCAGCACTCAATCCACTGAGCCACACTGCCTCTTTTTTTTGTTGCACGCGGCCTCTTAATCAGTTCCTGGACTTGCCCCACTCTATTAAGCTCTCTCACCATGAACAATCACAGGTTTTCTTTCTAAATCCTACGTCTGAGGATGTCCCTCCTCTGTCTAGAAATCTGTGAGGGCTCTCATCATGTACAGGGCAAAATTCAAACTTCTTAGCAATGGCATATGGAAGAATCCTTGTAGTTATGTAGGAGAATGTGCTTGTTCTTCGAAGATGCTGAAGTATTTATGAGTGGAGTGTTTTATGTGCAACTATCTTCAAGCGATGTAGCAAAAGGAAAAAGGATGTATGTATATATACGTGTAAAGTTGACCCTTGAACAGCACAGTTGTTGGGGCGCTGGCTGCTCCCATAGACCATGCACAGTCAGAAATCCACACACACATTTGACTCCCCCAAAATTTAACTCCTGTTGAGTGGACGCCTTACTGACAATATAAACTGTTGATTAGCACCTATTTTGTATGTTTTATGTATTATATACTGTATTCTTACAATAAAGTAAGCTAGAAACAAGAAAATGTTATTAAGAAAATGGTGCAGAAGGGAAAATCCATTTACAGTGTTTATGGGAGCATATGAGTGGACTCCCAAAGTTCAAACCATATAGTTTTAAGGGTTAGCTGTAGATAGATATAAAGCAAATGTCACAGAATCTTAATTGTGAAGGTAAAGATTTTACGAAATTTTTGTATCTTACATCTTTAAAAAAGTAAGTTTGAAATTCTTAAAACTGAAAACTGGGGGGAAAGAACCTTCACATTCTGGCCCCTCCTGCCTTTCCACTCTAGTTCAGACAAACTCCACCCACACAGAGCTTTTTCATGAGCAGGTGGGTGCACACGTGCACTCGAACACGTGTTCCCCTCATGCCGCATTTTCAGCCATGTCACAGGATGCCGTGCTCTTTCGTGTTTCTGGGCTTTTGTTTATGCTGTTCCCTCTCTCTGAAGTGGTCTTAACCTCTGCCTCCTCCGCTCATGACACAGCTGGCTAGTACCTCCTCCAAGAAGCTGTTCCCAGCACCCCCGGTAATATTAGTATGTTTGGCCACGCCCTTCTCTGTATTTCTGCAGTACTTTGCACAAACTTCTGGGATAAGACTCGCTGTAATTATGGGTTGGTGTAGGTCATGGGATAAGGATCTCAGGGTCCCTGGTGTCTTAACAGAATGCCTAACGTTGTACCCACTTGTTGGGGGAACATAGGTTCTTGTTTCTGTTATTAATGTCTGGCCAGTAGTATCTCCAAAATCCTGACTTAATGAATGATTTTCTTATATCACATCCAGATTCAATTTTGCTGACTGTCCCCCTGCCCCCTCCGCTCCCCCCCAAAAAAGGTTCATTTTTCTCTGCCTGCCCTGCCTCATGGGTTTCCTGGCTCTCTGGTCATTTATACTTTTAATCTGCTTTATAGATAGATGAACCTTAGAATGTTAGATTGGGTGTCTCAGAGAACCTCTCGTTAAATGGTTCTCAATCGGAAGGGGCTCTGTTGTGTGTAGTTTGAAAAGTCTCCCCAGAGGGTCTGTGATGCTCATCTCCTGTTAAAGGCCATGGATCTCTTCCCACCCTCTCATTTCTGTAGTGAGGAAATGGCAGCCCAGAGAATTAATTGGTTTGCCTGAGGTCACGAAGCAAGAAAATAGCAGAATGAGGACCCAAACGAGGGCATGCCCATCCCCAGTCCAGGTTCCACTGTGCCATACCATGACGTCTCCCCAAATTAACCTCATGGCCTCTTCCTTCTCCCTGCTCTATTACCAGGGACTTCCAAAGATCCAGAAGACAGTTTTTCTTGAATCTAGAGGCATTCCCTTTCTTCAGTGCAGCCCCAAGCCTGAGGCCCCTTTTATTCAGAGTTTCTAATCTAATACGGCAGAGGTTTCCTACTCAACAGAACTAATAGAGATTAAAGGGGGAAAAAAGACAGATGAGAATGCTAACAATGTTCTGAATTTGTTTCTTTTTCCAACATTTAGAGTCTGAACGTCTCCACATCGTCTGAATTTGCCCTAGTTGATTTTACAATTATTTTTCAGAGACTCCTTGCTTATGTTTTTTTAAGAGTAGAGGAACACGGAGACTGAACACCGTGCTTGGAGAGGCTGGGCCGGGAGACTAACAAAGGCGGTATTATGCTGTGCACGGCGGAGCCAATAAATGAATTCAGGAGACACCTAGATGTGTTTCTAGAGGAGAGCGGGAAGGGGAGGGGTATGGAGAAAAAGCAGAAAGGTGGGATTAAGATAAATTAAAAGGGAGCCAGCATGTTGGATAAGGGGACAGGCTCTTCCTGTTCCCACCATCGCTTAAGAGTTTTCATTCTGGTTAGTTCAAGAGTTAAAACCGGTCTTCACCATGTACCTCATAGTCACACTCTCATCCCCCACTCTCTTCCTAGGGAAAGAATTTAGTTGTAAGGCTCTTTCAGCCTGAGACAGCCGTGTTTATTACTGGAGTGCTCCATCTAGTCAGTGTGCCCGGAGGACCTGAGACTGTTAACCCTGGGGCCCCGTCTTGGGTCTGCTGACCAGGAAACCTGGAAGTGGGACCGAACAGTCCGTGTGTTAGCAGTTCCTTCAGTTTGAGGGCCACTGCTCTTGTCTGAGCTTCGTTTCTAACCGATGGAAAAACCGGCTCTGGGAGAGCCGAGAAGTGTGTATTAGAACTCAAGCCTCCTGACTGCCGGCCCTCCCTGCTAGGAAGAGCAGGGTCTGGATGGATGCGGGCCAGTGACAGGTGGAAGTTGAGGATTTGGGCGTAATACAGAAATGGAGCTCACCAGTAGTGACAGCTGACATTTATTGAGCATGTCTTAGCGGCGCACTTCACAAGCACCGTTTGAATTTTACATTTGACAGCAGTCTTGCCCGTGAGATAGGTAATATTTCCATCTTCATTGTACAGAAGACACTCAGGCTCTGTGAAGTTGGTGTCTTCATCCCCTGCAGCTGCTGTAACAGTTTACTACCAACTCAGGGGCTTAGAACATTAGAAATTTATTCTTTCATAGTTTTGGAGGCCAGAAATCAGTTTCACTGAGCGGGAACCAAGGTATTACAAAGGGCTTGCTCCTTCTGGAGCTCCTGGTAGGACTCTGCTCCTTGCCCCTTCCAGTTTGTGGTGGCTGCTGGCATTCCTCGGCTTGTGGCCACACCACTCCAGTTTCTACCTCTGTGGTGACGTTGCCTTGTCCTCTTCTGTCTGGGTCTGAGTGCCTTCTGCCTCCCTTTTCTAAGCATACATGTGATTACATTTAGGACCCAGCTGGATAATCCAGGATACTCACCCTGTCTGAAGATCCTTAATCTAATCACAATAGCAAAATCCTTTTCTGCTATATCAGGTAACATCCATAGATTCCAGGAACTAGTGAGCAAATATCTTTGGGAAGGCCACAGTTTAGCCTGCCAGTCAGGTGACGGAATCAGGCTTTCACAGCACATACGGTGTCCTGGACTGGAACCCAAACCTGCCAGCCCTAGAGCCTATGCTCTTAATTACTGCTTTGTATTGCCTGAGAAGGTCATTACTAAACACTATGGGTGTAGTATTAGCATTCAGGTTTTTAACTAAAGTATTATTTTCTTCTTCCTCTGACTTAGGTAACATCACTTGTCACATAATACTGAACCCAGGAGTTCTTTAGTGTCTCTGTATGTTGGTCCTGACTAAGTGAAATTGTTAGCTCCTAGAAGGCAGAGGTTGTATCTTTTTTTTTCCATTTAAAAAAATGGCGGTAGCCATGGCTGGGTAGCTCAATTGATGAGAGCTTCGTCCCAATACACCAAGGTTGTGGGTTCGATCCTCAGTCAGGGCACATACAAGGATCAACCAATGAGTGCTTAAATAAGTGGAGCAACAAATCGATGTTTCTGTGTCTCTCTCTGGAAAATCAATTTAAAAAATTGGAGGTATAATTCATAAATCATAACATTCACTAACTTAAATGTGCTTTTTTGTAAATTTGCAATGTTATGCAACCATCACCACTGTCTAATTTCAAAACATTTTCATCACCTCAAAAAGAAACTTCATGCCCATTAGCGTTCACTCCCCATCCCCCTTCCCACTAGCCCCTGGCAACTGCTACTCCACTTTCTGTCTCTATGGACTTACCTGTTCTGGTCATTTCATGTAAATGGAATTACACATAATATGTGGCCTTTTATGTCTGATCCTGTCACCCCGCATTTTCAAGGCTTATCTGTATTGTAGCATGTTTCGGTACTTCATTACTTTTTATAGATAGCCTTGTATGAATTGAGCCACATTTTGTCATCCATTCATCAGTTGATAGACATTTGGGTTGTTTTCAGCTTCTGGCTTTTGTAAATGACGCTGCCATGAACACTCACATACAAGTTTTTGTCTGAACGTACGTTTTCATTTTGGGCAGAATATACGTAGGAGTGGAATTGCTGGGTCATATGGTGACTGTTTAGCTTTTTGAGCAACTCATATATTGTATCTTACCAAGTTATTTGAATTCCTAGCATGATACCCATTGTTCATTTGTTTATAAGGAGGTATCATTCTCACAACAGTAGCCTTAATCATATTTCTCATCTTGTTGCCAAATAAATATTTACGCCTGCAGTTTCCAGCAGTAAAGAGAAGGGTGGTGCGATATAATGGAAGGCGTGCTGGCCGGGCCAGCTGCTCTCTGGGTGAGTCTGTAAGTCAAGTTGTTGCACCTCTCGGGGGCGGGGGGGCGCGGGGGGAGAGCTAGGTGATGGCTAAATTCTCCTCCAGACTGAACGTTCTACACCCCTGCAAAGTCTGAAAAGCTAGCCTTGTGTTGAGTCCCAGAGCCTGTGTTCTGTTTATTTAGCAGTTCATCATTCTCTGTCTTACTTCTTTTCCCAGACACAAACAAGGTCTCACCATCTATCCATCTATTTTACTGTGGCCCGCTAGCTCCCAGGTACCACTCTGTGCCTAGCTCCCAGGCAGGGAAATGCAAAGATGATGCAGATACTGTCCCTGACTTCCAAGTCTAGTGGGAGAAGACACATGTAAACAGGTGATTATAATATCTAGAGATTGTTTGTGATATTTAAAAATTGCTAAGAAGACCTACAGGAGAAAAGCTTGGGGTAGATGACATTTGGGCTGTACCTTTTCAGATAAGTGTTTACGAGACAAGAGGAACGTCCCTGGCAGAGGAGCGGCGTGGGTAAAGGCAGAGTGGCGTGAGAGGTCAAGACGCGCCTGCCTGCGTTTGGTGACCTTCCCCTTCTCTTCCTGCAGTGGTGGAAGCTCACCCTCTTTCCCACACCAGCTCCATTTTGAGATCCTTCTGTGTGTCCAGTATTCACACTCACTGACTCACAGGTCTGCAAAGTAATAGGTTTTGTGTCAGCCCTGTCACCGCAGATCTCCTTCCCTGTTTCTTGTGGGGACTTCAGACTCAGTTTCTGAGTCAGGAGGTTCACCGAATGACCAAGGAGCCTTGGTCAAGATTCGGGGTTTCTCCATAGCATCCGCTTCATTTGGGCTCTTGCAAATGCCCTCTCGTCCCCTTAAGCATTTTAGTGACATAAAAATACTGGGAATGTAAAATTTTACCATGTGATCAGCACGGCACATCTAAATTTCTGACCTTTGACTGGAAACATACATGGAAGGCTTTGTGTTTGAAACTGCCCCCTTCCCAGCCTACTAGCCTTCGTGAGAGGTCATTGTACAGCTCTTTCCATGGTCACTGTTCTCTTCCCTTTTACTGGAGGGCAAAACTAGGGCAGAGAAATAATTTTTATTCACTTCTGAAAGGTTACAGTAATAAAGAAACTCTTGTTAACATCAGAGAACGTTGCAGCCAAGAGTTTTCACAGTCTGGCATTGTTTATTTTACATGTAATTTGGAACCTTCTGCACTCTTAAAATATTGGCACAAAAATGTTTTAACTGTTGAAGTGCTTCACTGCGCAGCAGTCTGTAGTGTCAGAGGGGCAGCCGGGCCCTGGAGAGCCTTTTCCCTGTTCCTGTTGGAGAGAAAAATGGTGTAAGCGTGTGCGTGTGTGCACATTCCCGGTCCCCGGTGTATACATGAGCCTCTCTGCATTTAGAATTAAGAACTTTCCCTGTCCTGATGAACTTGCAGGCTTCCCTTCATTTAGCAGTGAGAAGGGAATAACAACCCTGCTTCCCTGTTGCCATGGCTGCCAGAAAGGGCAGCCCTTCTCTCATTTAGATCTTCTGATACAGTTATTCATTGTCCTCTCCCTCTCACACACACTTTATTTACTTAACTATTTCCTCTTCCTTTGTTTTGGTTGAGATGCACACTGTGGGCCACACTCTGTGCCAGGCATCTTTCAGACACCATCTCATTGAGTCCTCGCAGTTGCCTATGACAGAGGTGACAGTGTCCCCATTTTGCAGCTAAGGAGAACTGAGGGGCAGAAAAGTTAAAGGACTTGGCCTCCGTGGTAAGCCCCAGGTCCAGATCTGACCGATTTAAAATTTGCGCTGTTTTGGCCTTACCACATGCCTTTTATTGGAAGCCAGCTGGAACCTTTTTCTCGAATAGGTAGAGTGTAAATAATGAGTGAGTGAACAAACCCGTGACGAACTCGTGCATTGACAGGAGGAAAGTCACCTGTGTTCATGAGGTGATAATACACAGAGGTATGGAACGGGGACCGCCCAGGACCATTCAGCCTTTCTTGGCCCAGAGAGAACTCTGTTCCCCTCTTGGAACGCAATTACCTTTGGCTTCTTGACCCTATAATGGAGAATCCAAATTAGTACATATATATGCAGTTTGGGGCCGGGGAAACAGGCCATTCCCACCAAATTTAGGGAGCGTTCCTATGTTCTGTCCACCTTTATGAGGTGGATACTTCATACTAAATGTCCAAAGGCCAGCACTTATTCACCATTACATGGGCTTTGGAGCCAGATGGACATGGGTTCTAGTTCCTGCTCTGCCATAGTTGGCCTTGAAATTGTGGGCAAGTCTCTTTACTGCTCATTGTTTCCATTCCTTCCCCTGTGAGACAGGCCACACGTGGTGTGTGACTTAAACAATATGATGTTAGTGAAGACTTATTAACACGTTGCTTGGCACATTTTTGGCACTTGATAAAATGGGCACTGTGTTTGGATCTTTTCTATGGCACCTGGCATGGGCTGCCTTATTTCAAAAGGATTTATGTGGACATCTGTCATGCCCCCGCTGGATTCTGACTTTCTGGAGGACAGCGATTATACCTTTCATCTTTGTATCTGTTCTGCCCGGCATGGGCCATACGCGTCGCAGGCACAGTCAGTGTTGGCCGAAACTCTTAGGATGACTGGGACAGAGCAGGGCGGGCATGAATGTTTTAGTTTCTCCATCTGAACCTGGGGAAATAGAAACCCCTTATTTTGGAGCCTTTGAGGACAATTTGAAACGATATGTGTGAAGTGTTTGGAGCCCTTTGAAAGGAGGGTACTGGGGAAATTAATGGTGTTTTTGCTGTTCTTGGGAAAGCCCTTTGTGGTTCCCAGCGAATAAATTACTTGGAGTGAGTTTTCTAACACCTCCTACTCTGCTCTGTTCACTGAGGCTTTTTTTTTTTTAATAACTGCTTTAATGCTTATTTGCTCTGACTTATAAAGATATATATTTTTGGTTTTGGACTTTTGACCCCTTTCTGCTCCCAGGAGAGAAATTTCTATCAGAATAATAAAAGGTGTAAACTGTGTGCGTTGCCCCTTTTCTGGGCCTTGAGCAGTTCAGCTGCTGGGGTTAAGAATCAGCAAGCTTGTGGTTTGTGCCGGGTTGTGGGGGGAGTAGGAGACAGTTCCCATGAAGTGCTCAGTCGCCTTGCAAGTGTCTCCCACACTCCTACTTGTCATCCGTGTCCCATGCCCTGGTGCTGAGATTCTGCAGCTGTCAGATGAACACCGTTGCCTTTTGGTGTTTGGGGTATATGTATTTATGGCTGCACCTCTTCTCTTTCAAAGACGGAAAATGTGTATTGTTCGTTGTGCTTTAGGTCCCAAGCTGTGTCACCTGCCAAGGGAAGAGCCTCCATCTAGATGAGAAGGAGAGGATGGAAGAGTTGAAAAACCACTTACTAGTCTTGGATCTAGAAGAGTAGGGTCTTTTCTAATGACTTGGTTCCGCCCTTAACCAGTAGACTCAGGTGAGGAGCTGGACTGGGTTAATTTATTTCTAAGGCTCCCTCCAGCTGCAAAAAAGTCTGAGATAAGAATTTTCCAACCCGTGATAGAATTTACAAGAGTGAATAGCAGTTTACAGACTTCCTGCTTGTTCTCCAAGCCTCTCTTGCCTTGTTGTCCTGGAACAGCTGACCGCATCCCTAATAACCTCAGCTCAAAGGCCCAGGAGAGACTACAGGGGTTTGGGGTCAAATGTGGAGTTCGGGGCATGCTAGAGTCATCTTGTCTGAAGCAGTGGGTAGATATGGAGGTCAGAACCCCACTTGGGGATGACCCCTGGGACTGTAATGGAAGTCCAGACTGCTCTGGCCAGTGGCAGGAAGCCCCAGTCAGGGCTAGACCGAGCTGATCAGAACTGCAAAGCAGTCTCTGTATCTTGTGCCATTCCATTGGCCTGCAATCTCCTAGAAGCTTGACAGCCAGGACGATGATCCCAATTCAGCTCTTTCCAGTTGAGGGCACTTAGTCCTAACAAGAAAAATGGCTTGTTCAGTGTGACAAATTAGGAGCAGAGCAGAGGCTAAACACACTGCTGAATCATTGTTTCTGTTTCATGACATCATCCTGAACAAGCCGTTTCCCTTTGCAGTTCCCTAGAGTTCCCGTACACGCCCTCCATTTGTCTTTGTCTTACAGACCTTTTCTGATCTTTTTCTCTTAAGGGCAGTTCCAGTGTGTAGCACAGCGCTTAGGACGTAATAGGCCTTCATCAAATGTTAGTGAATGAGTCAGTGAACTCACAGAGTCTATTCCCAACCACATTGTCTAGAGTCACTTCTCCATTGCTGCTTTACCTGATAAACTAACTAATGCTAAAGTGTTAATGCATGCTAAAAAGATAATGGTGTAATGGTCTCAGATAACATTTGCATTTTAATTAGTGCTTTCTATAAAATCGTAAATTCAGAAAAGGGAGTGATTGCAGAAGCACGGTGAGGAGCTCTTGGGGTGATACCCCTCGCTCTGTGTCCTACCACAAAGTAGGCAGCCATTTGCTCCGTTCTTCTGTGGGTCTAACTCCTCACTGGGCATGACCAGAAGGCAGTGGCTCTACTAAGTTCTGGAAGCTAAGGGGTCAGACCTAGGTCACAGTAGAGCCAGACAATGATGGCTAATGCCCTGGATGTGCTGTATTTCTGGATCCATTGGTGAGGCAGCTGTAATACCCCTCTTCCCTGTTGTTTCCCTAAAATGCTGGGTGAATGACCCTGTGGGGTTGGTTAGAACTGAAGAGGCCTAGCTAGAAGGGAGGACTCCTTTCTCCGTGGACACAGACAACACTATAGTGATGACCAGAGGGAAGGGGAGTGGGGCAGGTAGAAGAGGGTAAACAGGGAATAAATGGTGATGGAAGGAGACTCAACTTTGGATGGTGAACACACAGTACAGGTGCAATATTATAGAATTATACACTTGAAACTTACATAATTTTATTAACCAATCTAACCCCAATAAATTCAATTAAAAATTGACATAGATATTGAGACATCTGTGCTGGGTATAGGGGTAAAACATAGTCTGAATGATATTTTCTTGATTGATTTTCCTCAACTATCCCCTTGATCCCCTCTCATCCAGCATGGTGGTGCAGAGTGGAGTGGTGTGTGCGGAGGTCTGAGGCTTCCCATTCTCCCTCACAGTCCCCAGATGCTCTGCATTGTCACGAAGTGTTCATTTGGTGCCTGCTGTGTGCCAGGCACTGTGCTGGGGATACAGATGGAAACAAACCATAGCCTTGTCTGCCAGGAGCTTTTAGTCAGTCTTCCATCTTACGTCCTTGGTTCTGTCCCTGAGCAGTGTCTCCTGCTTTCACACTAGTGCTTGCCTGCTTTGAGCAGTGCAAGTTCCCAGCCTACCCCACTTCTGTACACCACAGTCCTGGGCAGTTCCCGAAGGACCTTGAATGACAGGATTAGGACAATTGCACTAAATTATCGTCTAGCATTCTATATATTTTATTTTGCTTATTGTGTCCCTTCTTCCCTTTCCTAGAATGTAAGCTCCAGGACATGAGGGTACCTTTTGTTTACTGCTGGAGCCTCAGCTTCTAGAACAGGGCTTCGTGCATGATCAGTACTGAATGCACCTTTGCTGAGTGATGGAGGCATTATTGAATTTCTCTTCTTCCAGGTCCAGCAGCATTTTTAACTTGTATGGCTCTTAAGGGTGGTTTAACTCATTTCATTTGTTTATTCAAGGATCATTTATGTCCCTCCCCCCGTGCTAACTCCTCAGTGCTGTTGGTAGTGAGCGCATCAGAAGAAGTGATGTTACAGGGATCACAGTCTAGTTTTTGCAGAGAAGAGAAGTGAAGTTGATTCTCCCCTAGGTTAAGTTCCAAACTAGACAGATAAAGAAATACAGTATGAATTCACCTGGATTTTTGTTTGTTTGTTTTGCTTTTTCTGCAGACGCCCTAGAGAAACTGGCCTAGGGCAGGGCTGAGAGTGATGACAGGATGGTGTAGGGGACCAGGCAGCCCCAGGTACTGAAGGGAGGGACGGAGACTGTCAGGCCTGCGTCACAGGTGGAGGACTGGGTCGGGTTTGTGAACTCCTTTTTCAAGGCAGTGTCACAGCGATTGAGAGTGTGTGGACACTGAAGCCAGACTTTGGGGGTTTAGGTTCACCCCAGCCATGTGACCTCGGGCAAGGTCCTTAATGTCTGTTTCTTAGTTTTCTCTCTGTAAGATAGGGGTAGTTAGAGTACCCACCTCACTTTACAGCAACTCTGTGAATGGTACTTGAAAGCTAGATAGATTTTTGCTGCTATTTATTTTATCACTTATTATTAAACATTTTTATCTCACATGATAATGTAAAAAGGACAAGGAAAGGCAGTTTTGCGTGATTTTCATGGAAAAACTGAGACTCAGAGAGTCAGAAGGTGAGGAAGCGGAGCTTGGGGGTCCAGAATTTACTTAGATTTCAGAGCATTTCTAAGGTCCAAATGGGACTTGATACAAATCTATGGAGAGAGCATCTCTAACAGATGCACCATTCTAATCGAGGTTTTCTTTTTCCTTTGGATAAAATGCTTAGCCTTTTAAGAACATTTTACTGAAAAGAGGACAAAAAGAAGTATCCCATTGAGATGGGGCCACACTCAGAGCTCACAAGGCCACGTGTCTGTTCCACTTTCAGGGAGTATCTGAACGTCACTCCTTGCCTCTTGCTCTTGGTCTCCTTAATACTCAAGCAGAAGTGACCATATCGCTCCTACCCAGAGTCCAGGCTCAGCCATTCTCAGGATCCTTCTGCAGGATTCTGTAGACTATCAGCTGAATGGCAATTCTGTTTGAGCCTTAAAGGAACGTTGGACTAGGAATCAGAAGACCTTATTTCTGTGACTCTCAAGCATCTGTGAGCAGAGTGGTAATTGTGAGAGTCTCCTGACTTTTCTGAGCCTTTGTTTCCTCATCTCTGCAGCAGAAAACGGACTCTTTCTCAGAGTACCACAGGGGCAATATTTTGGAAATTGCACAGCCCTGAACGGGAAGCAGTAAGAAACCGCAGTGGAAGACAAGCAGTTTATTACCCATGGAGAACAATGGAAATGTCCGCTTTACCATTTGGAGCTGTGGACTTTGTTCTGACCTCCCCTGCCCAGCTAAAGTCACCAGTTAACGCGTGCTTCAGTGCATTAGAGTGGCCCATCTGTTTTGCTCCCCATTACTTCAGAGAGAGAGAGAAGGCAGGGGTAGGAATCTCAAGATCAGGAACGGGCGAGGTTTTGGATTCTTTGAGAAAATGTTGCTGTCCGGGCAACGTGATATCTGTCTTGGAATCGCTGAGTGGGAGAGGACTCTGGCCGGGGTTGGGTCGGCGAGCTCAGTGTTGCCTCTAGGTTGTTTAGCTCCTCAAGCATCCAGGATAAGTGACCGTACCCAGGCTCCATTAGCAGAGAATTCACTAACCTGTTAATTGTCTGTTTTCAGCTGTTTGGCTGGTGTATCTGTGCATTTGAGATGGCCGATATTGATGGGGAACACCCATCCTGTAATTTTCCACTGTCCACAGTCTACCTAAATTGAATAGAAAATCATTCAAAAAGCATTGTTGTGCCTGCAGCTTTTCTGCACTCATAAACGTAGTCATGGGGTCCAGGGTGCAGTTGGGAGCCTGCAAGTGTCTGGAAAGCTAAGGCGTGTCAGCATCTCCTTGCTGACAGCAGTCAGATCTCACAGCTGCAGGTGGAGCCCAGAGGTCCCAGGGGAGTGATGTCCACTGACACGGATTGAACAAGTCCCTGGAAAAGGGGCTCAGACGCCTAGGCCTTGGTGCGCTATACTCCTGCTCCGCTGGAGACGCCTGCCGGGCTCAATCTAAATACACATCTTGCTCATGTTACATCTTGTCCAAGTAAGATTTTCCATTACCGCAACACAAGAGACACTGAGGGCACAGGGACTGCTGAAACCCTGCGGGACTAGTTGTCTGCGCCCAGCGCTGTCACGGTTGCAGAGTCATCAGCTTACGGTTACAAGTAACTGCGGCTGCATTCCTTCTTCAGCTGACATTCGGTGAGGTCTGACGCTGTGCAGGGCACGGCCTTACCTTTTCTCCCCCACTTCCCCTTGATACCAGATCCCGTTGACCGGCTGCAGACGTTTCTCTTGACACATCACTACCTCTTACTCCTCTTGCCATTTATGTTCCTTCAGTTTCTTGCCACCTCCCACCTGAGCCATGGCAGCAGCCTCCTCTGGTATTCCTGCCTCTGAGTTACTTTTCGAAAATTAATCTGTCCATGCAACTTCCCTGTGCTCAGAATTCTTTGTTTTTCTTTCATGTGGTATTTAAGTCCACTTAGAAGCAAAAGCAAACTACCTTTCCAGCTTGACCTTTGCTTCTTCCCATCACGGTCTCGTTGTTAAGGATTTTCCTCCAAAAATGCCATACCGTTCACCTCTCTGTGGCTTCGCACGTGCCATTCTTTCCGTCTAAAAAGTTCTAATTCCTGTTTGTCAGCATAATAAATGTTGCCTCATCTCTGAAGCCTTCCAGCCCCCAGATTCCCCATTGCCATTTCTTACTTACAGCGTGTGTGCTCAGTGTTCTTAGCATTTGTGCGTGGTGTGTCTTTCACACGAGATTACAGACTTCTTGAGGACAGGTATTGTGTTTCACTTATCTTTTACCTCCAGCTCTGTCTAGTAGGCCCTCAATATATGCTTATCAAACGTGTGCAAGACAGTGTAGAATTCTGTCCCCAGCTGATGGTCAGTCCAGCAGGGGACATAAATTACTTCATGATGCTACTGCTCAGAATGGGGTGAGTATTACAAGAGAGGGTTCAAGTCACAGGTTGAAACACTTGTGGGAGAAGAGCGACTTATATTGGAATTTTCTTTTATTGTGGTAAAATATACATACTATGTATCATTTTAACCATTTATAAGTATACATTTTGGTGGGATTAAATACATTCACAGTGTCAGGTAACAATCACCACTATCTCTCCCCAAAACTTTTTATCATCCCTGACAATTTGTACCCATTAAATACTCCCCCATTCCTACTCTCCCCAGCCCCTGGTACCCCCTGTTCCACTTTGTCTCTGTGAATTTGCCTGTCCTTGGTACCTCATATACTTGGGGTCCCAGTGTTTGCCCTTCCATGCCTGCCTGACTTCTCTGAGCACAGTATTTTCAAGGCCCACCTAAGTTGTAGTATATATCAAAATCCATTCATTTCTATGGCTGGGTAATACTCCATTGTGTGTATATACCACACCTTGTGTGTCCATTTGTCTCTTGATGAACACTTAGGTTGTTTCCACCTTTTTCTATTGTACATAACGCTGTTATGGACATTGGTGTCCATATATCTGTTCTGGTCTCACCTTTCAGTTCTCTTGGATGTATACTCAGGAGTGGAATTACTGGAACAGTCAGAGAGCAGTTCTGCATTTCGCCTTTTAAGAAATAATCAAACTATTTTCCACAGTAGCTGCACCATTTTGCCTTCTCCCCAGCAATGTGTGAGGGTTCCGTTTTTTCCTACATCCTCGCCAACACTTACTTTCCTTTTTCTTAAAAAAAAAAAAAAAAAATATATATATATATATATATATATAGCCGTTCTAGTAGGTGTGAATGGCACTGTCCTCTGCTTATACTTAAGTGAATTGTCTTGCTAAGTGGTTCTACCTTGATTATTGGTCATTAGTGATCACTGATAAATTAAACTGTTCTCACTTTCCAAACCTTGTATTTAACAACAGAAAACCAACACCCGACCAAAACTTTCATGCACCAGTACTTGTTAGCAGGGCATAAGCCCTTCCTTAAACTTAGAAGTATGAGCAGAAAGGCACTTTTTAGAAAGTTGCCTAATCATTCTTCTGTAGCATTTGTGATAGAGCGGGCAAGGATCGGTTCATGTTCAACCTGTTCACTTCAGAGAGTTAGTTGCCTGTTACCTCGTTAGACAGACCAGTGACTGAGAAAAACTCAGCGGTCCCTGTTGTGTTTTCTTACCTTTGCAATGCCCTAGTTCTTTCTCTGTTCAGTCAGTGGCTCCCCTTCTTACTTCAAACTATGTCTGAGTCTTTACTCCAAATCTAGAACTCTTGCAGATAGCAGTAATGGGACGAAAGGTGGTCCTGAAACCTATTTCCTGGGAGAGATTGACTTGACACGGGTGTGGGGTTTCAGAGCCCACGTGAGGACAGACTAAAAGGACAGAGGCTGGGCCTCCTCCGGCTGGAGTTGTGTTTGAACACTGTGAAGGCCGCAGCAGCATGCACACAGCCTGGCTCAACCCCTCCCCAAATCCTTATGCCCAGGGAGGCTTTTGAAATTTGTGAAAGTGCATGGGCATTAACAGTATAAGAGGTAATTATGATAGGAAATATTATACTGATTCCTTCTGCAGACGTGCTGAGCAGTGTACCATCTTTGCCCTCAAGGAGCTCATAGTCTAATGCGGTGCAGAAGTGAGGGTGCAGCATATAAACAGCTTATTAAAATACTACAATTAATCTTCCCGGTGGAAATAGTAAAAACCATGTGAAGGCAAAAGCAGCAAGCTTTGGAGAACTTGAGACTTCACAGAAAATAAGGTGATGCCTTTTCTATAAAGGGGGATAATAACACCCCCTTTTTAGGATTATTGTGAAGATTAAAGAGATAACACATATAAACCTTTTAATAATACAATTGCTGGCACATGGTAGACATCCAACAAATGTTAGCTCATGTTATTGTATTATTATGGAGAGGTTTTATTGAATTGGTGAATGACAGTACACCCACTGATTGCAAGCAACAGAGGTGACTTCTGCCACCGTAAGCAAACGGGAATGTTTCGGAGGGTAACAAGGTCGCTGAATGGAAGGGAGAGTTTAACAGCAGGCCTCAGTTAGGAAAGATACCGGTAAGGTTAGGGATCCTAGTATTAGTAGCAAAACTTAGTATAGTCTCTTTGGGATAGTCCAACTTCAGGTGCCTTTTATCTTTTGATGTCTCTCCTCAGAAGTGAGAATCTGATTAGGTTAGATTGGACTGTGTACCCCTCTCTGTGATGAGGATACAGGTTCTGGGGTCAGCAACCTGCCCAGCCGACTCACACGGACTTTGCTTAAGCTAGTAGCCTTAAAGCTTATTCTCACCTTCATGCTCACCAGTTCTTGGGTTGTTCATACCGACCTTCTTCCATTGTCCCCTCCCACACCATCCTTACACTGTTCCCACTCCTGCTCCCCACTTTTTCCAGAAGTGGGACTTAGCTGTACTAGAGATGTCTGATGTATTAGTGACTGCCGCTGGTGACCCATCTGCTGGCCCATCTCTGCCTGCTGTTGGAACTGGGATTCTTGAGTTGTGTTTCCCCAAGACCATATTAGCACTTCTTAGCCCCGCCTCTGCAGATAACCTGAGGTGTAGAGCATGCGGAGGGGCAGCCACATTATTTATGGTGTCAGATTGCCGTGTATTCTAACCTTGACCCACTGTTTCCTGGCTGTGTAACCTTTAACCTTCCTAAACCTGTTTCCTTTTCTCTAAAGTGGGGACAGTAACAGTGCCCATCTCATAGAATTGTTGAGAAGGTTAAATGAGCTCGTGTGTGTGTGTGTGTGTGTGTGTGTGTGTGTGTGTAAAGCCCTTAGCATATTTCTTGACACACAGTAAACAGTTTCTGGACTCAGATCACTTTTGCAGTGCCTGCAGACTAGAGAGAGCGGCGGCTTTGTTGAAGAGATGGTTTGTAAGCTGAGTCTTAGAGAAGGAGTTAGCACCCCAGGGGGAAGGAAAGGAGAAGGATTCCCAGCAGCAGGATGCTTAAGAGCTCTGAGAGCACGTGGTATGTTTGCAGAAATTGCTCATGGTTTACTCTGACTGAAGGACAAGACGAAAGGGGCGAGGCGAGGCAGGAGGAGGTGAGGCAGGAAAAACCACCAAGAACAGATCACAAGAAACCTCACACAGCTCATGGAGGAGTCTACACTTGACCTTCCATCAGTCCCCCCATCTGCATAATCAGGCTTCTCTGCTAGGCGGTCACATAAACGTCTTTAAGAGCACCAACAGCAAAAAGGGGAAAGAGGGCAGTGAATTGGCCTTAGATGAACTGGCATCTCTCTGAAGCTAATATTCCTCCTCAAGAATACTACATTAATTAAACACGTGCCTTGGAAGATTCATTATTGCCTTACTTGTGCTCCCTGTTGGTTGTCTCATTCATTAATCTGCCGATTGGCGACCCTGAACTCTTGCACCCCCCTCCCTTCTTTGCATTCCCTTTTTAATATACTGTGCGGTTCCCCCGGGACGTAAACTCCAGGACCCGTCTCTGGCCTGCTCATGTTTGTTTTCTTTGCCCCTTGTGCCTGCCTCTGCTATAACATTTGTAGTATGTGTTAAGTAATCCTTAAGGTAACATTTTTATTATGTCATAAAAAGTGCATGGCAAATATATTATAACTCATGGACTTTGTTTAAAAATGAACGGATAATTTATTGAGTGCGTTACATGAGCCTTGCTCCCCTCCCCGTTTCAGCAGAGGCTGGCTGCTCGTTTAGCCTAGCCTCCTATTGAGTGCCCCCACCCTGTGACATGCTGGGAAAGCACACCCGTGGTTGGCTAGAAATGACATCATAGTTTATGTACTCAATAAAAATTTAATTAAGTCATTACAGGAATTGCAGTCATCATTTAACCCTCTGATTTCTTCTGTTTAGTTTATTATTAAACATTCAGTAATACCAGTCACCAAATCCTGATGGCTTATAAAATATCTGCATGAATTTTAATAGCTTAAATAAATGGGAAAATATGAGTAACTGATATAAAAGGAACCTTTTCCTTGCGGTGGTGCTATATGTATGGGTTTTTATAAAAAGCCAAGCATTATGAAGAAAAAAAGAAAAAGCCAAGCATTATGGAAAGGATAAGCGTTTAACGAGAAAACGGCCCGGTGCTATCTGGGAGGAGTTTCTCCATCTGTGTATTCACGGACAGGGTGCTCCACGTAGAATGATCTGGCATTGGGGACACAGGGCCTGCACACCATCACATGAGCTGAGTGAGAGAATAAAACCCCAACAGAGGTTCACCAGAAGGAATATCCAGCTCCCCTTGGCTGCTGGGCTGGCCAGAAGGGCCCAGTGGGGTGAGTCCAGTAGTTAGGAAGCTGTTGTCACTTACTCTCACCTGTTGCCTGCATATCATGTGTCTGCACTAATCGAGCTTCCACCCTCTTCCAGGAAGGGCCCTTTTCATGATCTAATCCAGCCTGGGTGACGATATCTGAAAACCATGTCTAGCTGGGGCAGTGTGCCATTTCTCAGCTAGAGGTGAAGGGGAGAAGCAGCTGACAGGTCACTGGAGTTAGGATATAGGACAAAGAGGTAGAGGAGCCTTGCTAATGAAGAATTCCACTCCTGCTTTCCACTCCTGCTGGGTAATAGCCAGCCAGAATGCAGGTGCATCCCAAGAGGAGAAAGTGTGCTCATATGTAACAGACCTTGCTGGAAAGCGAGAGCTGAGGTTTGCAGATTGACGTGCTGATGATCTCTGCAAATGCCCTGCATATGGTAAAATAGGACGAGGCACTCACCCAGAGATCAGGTTCTAATCCTGACTCTGTAACACTAACTTAATGTATGACCTTGGGTAAGTGTCTTCTCCTTTTTGGGCCTCAGTTTACCATTTTCTCAAAGGAATTAAGCTAGGTGATTTCTGAGGGCCTTTCCAGCTCCAGAGCCTCCTGGTTTGATACCACACATGAACCAGCTCTGTGAGTAGATTCAGTGAATGTTTACGTCTGAGAGATGCTCCTTCCTTCATGGTGGGCATTTCTGGCACTGTCCGTTTATGGCTCTGGTTCTTCTTGCACAATTAGGAAAACAACTAGTATGGGAGTAGGGAGAGCTCCACAGTAGATGTCAGCAGGTCTGGGTCGTTGTCCCATCCTCACATGACAGAAATTACAGAAGGAATTAAATCCAGCTCCTTTCACCTTAGTCCATTCTAGAAGATGAGGCAGTAGAAGTTTGGTGGTATAGTTTCTGAAATTTCAGAAACATGCGAGGTACTCAGAAGCAAAAAAAGGAAACAGACAGATGGATAGAACATGCTGTGCGTGGCAGTCGGGCCCTGGTAAGGGTTCAGTCATCAGCATTCCAGTCGTAAACCCTGCTCAGGGCCAGGCCCTGGACTGGGTGCTGGGGGTGCTGAGATAATCAGACAGAGTTCCTTATGACCTTTGAGTAGCGCACAGACTAGTGGGAGAGACAGGTACCTAAGCAACTCTAAACCGTGTTATGCACGTGGGGGAGAGGTGTGGACAGAGAGCTCTGGAAACACAAAGGATGGATGGCTAATTCGGCCGGGGTTGAAGGTGGCGTAGAAAGGTCATGGATGGTACTACCAGCTTGCCTCTAGTCTTACATTTTCCAGTCTTCAGCTTCACAATTCTCTTTCCCTTTTTGACAAGTATTCATGACTAGAAAGTATTAGAATCGATTCTGGTTTTATGCAGACAGGCCAAAAAGGTATTATTCATAATCCCTTGAATTTACAGAGCACTTCATGACTTACTAAAGCTCTCAGCACACACTGTTGAACTGATGAATGAATACGGGCTAATTCATTTGCTCTTCATTCAAAAGTCAAGGAAATAGACTCAGAGTTTACTTGGCTTACCCAAGACCACATCCTATGCATGTAGCAGAATTATGACTTGAACCCAGGTCTTCTGACTAAGTCCTTCTCTATTCTTCTTTGCCCTTCTTCAGAGACCTGCTGTAAAGCACAAGATTAAATCACTCAGTGATTGATTTATGATCCAAAGTAAAATTATCCTCCTGAAGGCAGAAACCTGAGAAAACATAAGGCATGTGGGCCCTGGGATCAGACTGACCTGGATGCTCTTTCTCAGCTTTATCACTCATTTGTGGTGGGACCTAGGGCAGGTCACTTCACCTGTCTGGGTCTCAGTTTTGCGTGTCTATAAAAGCATGACTATAGTGCATCTACCTCTGAGTTCCGGTGACAGTTAGGGGAGATGATATGTGCAAAGCCCCTGCCCCTTCACCAGACATGTAAACACTACGTGTGCTCAGTGAGTGGTTGAAATGATGGTGAGCACAGCCGTGGTCGGTCGGGGTTGTTAAGCACAGATCTTATTCTCCATAGTAGGTTCCACGTGACTTTTGGTTGTTTCTAAAACCTGTCAGATTAAATATTTAATGAGCCCCACTGCGTATTACACATTACACCAGGCTTTCCGCTGTAACACGGGATTCCAGAGAGGAATGAAAGCTGGATCCTGCCCTTGAGCTACATCTGGAGGTCTGGAGGTCAAAGTTTTACCCTGTTGAAGACTTTCAGTGAACTTCACTCTGGGCTCTGAAGGCCCTCCTGTACGTTCTCGGAGAGGAACACTATCAGGGTCTCAACGGCCTCACTGGGAGAGCATTTCTAAAGTAGTCTCTTACTATTAGCCAACTTCGTGCTCCAGCCCACCTCATTCTCTCCTCTGTCCATGGCCTCAGAGTCCCCACTTCTCCTCAGCATCTCAGTCCTGCCTCTCCCTCTTCTGTTCCCACATCTCTCACTACCTTCTTCTGTCCCTTTACCGTGTCCAGCTCTTTCTGATGATCCTTCGGACATTTCCCAACCTAGACCCAACATACTGTACTGTTCACCCCTCTTGTCACTCCCTAAATGTTCTTACGCACCTTCGTACACCTTGTTCCCTCTGCCTAGACTCTTGTGTCTTCTCCCTCTACTCTGTCAGCCTCCTCCTGCGAGGTCCACTTACATGTCACCTCCTAGAGAATTCTTCCCCAGTCCCCCAAGCAGAGATCGTTTGTATCAAAATTTATTTCTGGCTCACCGCTTTTAGAATAGAATTTGATAGAGATAACACATTGCAGGATAATTACAGTTGACCCTTAGCAATCTGACACTGAACCCCAGTGCAGCTGAAAATCCACATGTAACTTTTGACTCTCCCCAAACTTAACTACCCTCAGTGTCCACGGGGGATTAGTTCCCGGATCCCCCTCGGATACCCACATTCGTGGGTGCGCAAGTCCCCTATGTAAACTGGTGTACGTGACGCACATACAGTTGGCCCTCCTCATCTGCGGACTCCCAGTTGGGGGTGGAAAGAGTGTAGGCACTTATTGGAAAATCGGTCTGTGTGTGAGCGGACCCACACAGTTCAAACCCCTGTTGTTCAAGGGTCCCCTGTAGTGTTTACCTGTGTGCCCCTCCAGCCAAGCAACTGTTTCTTCTGCTTTGTGTTTGGAGGATCTAGCACAAAGCCTGACATAATAACCTCATTAAACTGAGTTACTGCTTTGTGTAATTTGGCATCAAAACCTAAAAGAAGCCGTCAGACTGGGGAACATCCTACAAACCAGGGACAGACCAGGGAAACGGAGTGAACTGGCAGTTTGACCTGTTAGGGGACCGTCTCTCTCTGTTCTAAGAGTGTTTGACAGCTAAGACCAAAGATCCGACTTTTTGATTTCCCTTTCTTTCATACCTTTGTTTTTGCGATTGTGTTTCTTGTAGGTTAATCCCTATATCCTGAAGAAGAACATGATGATTATGACAAATAATTTCTATGCAGCAATCTTGGGATATGATGAGGTAAGATCATTTGCGAAGCCTCGGGCAGAACAGTGGCTTCCCCCAACAAACGCTTGTGATGAGAGCCTCTGAAGGAGGCTTCCATGGCCATCACGACCTGCTTGCCGTTATGGCTCAGTGTTTATTTCACGTTCAATGGCAACTGGAGTGAACGTGCCCTCATTTGCTTGTGCATGGGAAAGAGAGCGCTATATAATATGGGCCAGTCCTTCCACTAGTCAGCGTTTATTGAGTGCCTGTGGGGAGCTGGAGGGAGGGACTGAGGCACATCAGTCACTCTCTCAGCCCCAGGTGCCCCCAGAGAGAGGAAGATGAGCCACGTGAATAGTGCCATCTGCCAGACAAATGGCAGACTTTATTTTTGTCTTTAGTTATAAAAGCAATACATACTCGTTTTAAAAAATGCATACAACTATACATAAATGTTTGAAATAAAAAATAGAAGGCCCCTTTCCTATCCTGCCCCAGGGGGAAACTTCGTTAACACTCAACTGGGTGTCCTCCCAGACGTCATCTGGGTGAGCCCAAGCTCCATGCATTTATCTTCTTTATGCAAATGGGACTCACACCATACACACTGTCTGCAGCGCGTTTTCTTCACTGAACAATGTATTTGGGCATTCCTCCACTTCAGAACACTTAGATCCATCTCATTTTTTTATTGTAAAATATACATAACATAAAGTTTTAACCGTTTTCACCATCTTTAAGTGTCCATTTTAGTCCCATTAAGCACATTCACATTGTTGAGCAATAGTCACCACTGTCCATCTCCAGAATTTTTTCCATCTTCCCAAACCGAAACTCTGCATCCGTGAAACTGCTCTCCCATTCTCCCTGCCCGCCCCCCCGCCCGGGCCCCTGGAAACCACTGTTCTGCACTCTGTCTCTGTGATGCTGACTGCTCCGAATGCCACACATAAGTGGAATCACACAGCTTTGTCCTTTGGGGTCTGGCTTATTTCACGGAGCATAATGTCTTCAAGGTCCGTCCGTGTGGTAGCATCTGCCTCATCTTTTGTCCCCTAACTGTTACTATGGAAATTTCAAACACATAGAAAAGTTAAAAGAATGGTATAATGAATACCTGTGTGCACACCACCAGGATTCCTCATGCCTCATCTTTCTTCATAAACCATGTGCTTTATGCTCACTTCATGGTTACCTCTAGATTTAATGTAAGCATCACCCCTTCAGGGAAACTGTCCCAGAGCTTCCCCAGGCTCGGCTCACCGTGCCCTCGCTGGACTCCACAGCCTGGCTACATTAGTGTTAACTGTCATCCTGGCTGGGTGGGGATTTCTTCTGGGTAGCGGCAGTGTCTGCTGTGTTTGTGTTTCTGTTGGCTAGCATGGAGCCTGGCATGGGGAGGCGAAGAGGAAAGAAGGGGGAACTGTATAAAAGGATGAAAGTAAGGAACTAGGGTTCAGGCTGGAGGAAATGCAATCAGCCTAAAGATGATAATTAAAGCCAGGAGATAAGCTTACAAAAAAAAATTAGTTAAATGACCTGCTTAGGGTTACAGGACTGGTTAAGATTGAGGTTTCCTGATTCCCGATCCACCAGATATCCTCAATCATAAGAGCAACTTAGATTGCATACCACACGCATCATTAATTTAACATGACCTTTCTGGGAGCGGGATTGGAGTGGAGAAATAGTGCTTGAATCTATACATTAGTTGTTAAATGAGATACATTCTGATTTCAGAGACCTTACAATATATAAAAGAATGAGGCTCAGCCTGGGCTGGTGTGGCTCAGTGGATTGAGTGCCAGCCTGCAAACCAGGGGGTCGCCGGTTCAGTTCCCGGTCAGGGCACATGCCTGGGTTGCAGGCCGGGTCCTTGGTTGGGGCCACGCAAGAGGAAACCACACACCGATGTTTCTATTTCTGTCTTTCTCCCCTCCCGTCCCATCCCCTCTCTCTGGAAATAAATAAATAAAATCCTTTTTTTTTTTTTAAGATTTTATTCATTTATTTCTAGAGGGAGGAGAAGGGAAGGAGAAAGAGAAATACATCCATCAGTTGCCTCACACACACACCCCCACTGGGGACCTGGCCCGCAACCCAGGCATGTGCCCTGTCTGGGAATCGAACCGGTGACCCCTTGGTTTACATTACAGGCTGGCACTCAATCCACTGAGCCACACCAGCCAGGGCAAATAAATGAAATCTTTTTTAAAAAAAGAAAAGAAAAAAAGAATGAAGCTTAGAATTGAAGAAATATAATTCTCTTTCTGTTAGCGTTTCTTTGAAATCTTCACATCAGGTGGCTCAGTAGATTCCTCTCCCCAATATTAATAAAGATATTCTGAATTGTATCTCTTCCCTGTCCCCCATCCCAGGCTGTCCTGGAAGAGCCATCTTACAGTCATGCCTGGTCACAGGAATACCTGAAGTGCTTTTTTAAAAAAATCCTTACCCGAGGATATGTTTTATTGATGTTAGAGAGGGAGGGAGAGAAAAAGAGAGGCATATTGATGTGAAAGAGAAGCATTGACCTACCGGGATCGAACCCATAACTTTGTTGGTGTAAGGGGCGATGCCCCAGCCAACTGAGCCTTGCAGCCAGGGCACCTCGGGTACTTTTTAAGTTTGATTCTTGCCCTGACTGGTGTGGCTCACTTGGTTGGGTGTCATTCCGCAAAGCAAAGGTTGCTGGTTCCATTCCGGTGAGAGCACATGCCTGGGTTGGGGGTTCCATCCCCGGTCAGGACACGAATGAGAGGCAATTGATCAATGTTTCTCTCTCACATCAGTGTTTCTTTCCCTCTCTTTCTCCCTCCTTTCCCCTTTCTCTAGAAATAATAAAATCTTAAGATAAATAAAATAAACTAAAAAAAGAATAACTGATTCTTGAGCACCTCTTTGAAGATTCCAAGTTCAATAGGAGTGGGGCTGGTATTTCAACAAGTACCCCAGGTGACTCTTAAGAGTGGGAAAGTTTGAGAAATATATTAACCACCTGGGACACTTTTTAGAAATGCCAATATGTGGGCTCTATCCCCCCAAAGTTCGGATTTAACTGGTGTAGGTAGACATCTACAGTTGTAAAAGTTCCCTGGGTAATTTTAATGTGCAATTCTAGAACAGTTTTCCTAGATTTTAACATGCAGGCAAACTTCAGGTTTAGACTCAGCAAGTCTGGGGCGAGGCCTGAGCATCTGCATTGCTAACGAGCTGCGAGCCGTACATGTGAGCAGTTCCACAGACCGCACTGGGCGTCACCAGGTCCTAGAATTGTGCTGTCCAGTACTAGCCACTGTGGCTACTTTGATTTAAATTTGTTAAAATAAAATTAAAAATTTGGTTCCTCATTTGCACTAGCTACATTTCAGATGCTCAGTACTACCTGTGGGCGGCGGCGACTGTAGCAGACGGTGCTGTAGGACGTTTCTGCCATCGCAGAAATCTCAGCTGGGCAGTGTGGCGCTGAGGCAGCCGTTCCCTAGACTCTTGCTTGGATTGTGCCCGCACCCTGGACACCCTGGACACCCTAGACACTATTTGCTACTACATTTGGTCCAAAGGAACCTCAGGCCTCTTGTGAACCTTCCCGCACTGTGACATGTCCTATCCACATTTGTCTCCCATTTCCTGCTGATGGGAGGCCAGTTGCCTCACTGCCGCACAGACAAGCGGTGCCTGATGGAGGCCCTTCTGGACAACCAGGTGTAGAGGATATAGCTGAGTCTGGCAGCATTGGCCCTGTGGGTCTGGTTCCAGGCCTGGCACCTTGTAGGCACCCCCTCTATAAATGTTTAGTTAACTAAAATTATTCTTTCTTGCTTAGGATGTCCTGTAGTTTTCCATATAGTCTCCATTCCTAAAGGCCCCGCTTCTCCACAAAGCTTTCCCTGACCTCTCTAGGTCTCTGTCTTTGACTCTGAATTTCAATAGCCATCCATCCGTCAATTTAACAGGTGTTTATTAAGTGCCTACCATGTGTGATGCACTGGGAATATATTGGCAAATAAAAAACAAACATGGTCTGGTTCTTCTCCACTTATTTACTGTCTCCCCATTACCTTCTAATGAGAAGATGAGCAGTAAACAAGCAAACAAGTATCCAATTACAAATAGAGTACCATGACAGAGAATAACGCGGAATGCACTTAGTGTGGGAAGGTCTCTGAATAGTCACAGAAGCTAAGACTCCAGAATGGGGAGCCAGCCACAAACAGAGTATTTGCACCTCAGAGTCTCCCTGTACAGGTTAGCGTTTGCTCGTTCTCCAGGATTTAATCCTGTTTGATGTGCATTAGCTTTGTCCCTTTATCTAAATTGCAAATGGCCTGTGAGCTGAGACCTTATTGCTCTGATTGTGTTCCTTGCATCATGCCAAGCATATCATGGTGTCAGATCAGTCTTCACTGAGAGAGACTGCTACTCTAAACCCTTAATTATCACCAGAGCCCTCTAGTGCCAGGACAGTCCCTGTTAGCTTCCTCTCAGTTACTCTAGACTTAGATGTCATTTCCTGAGGGATGCCTTTTTCCTTTCTTCTGTCAGAGAGAAAACAAGTGGGCACTCTAGTAGATGGTGGGCGAATTGCTCTGTCACCTAACACTTGGTCCCAGGGCGCCCTTTCTTCCTGCTTCTTTGGTCCAAAATTTACACCCTCACAGACCAGTCTCCCGTTTGTGTCCACGGACTTACTAGCAGCTTGGTGGAACGAAAGCTGACGCTGGGTTTGTACTTACTTAACCATCTTCACTGCACTTCCTCTATGTGCCAGGCAGTGCATCCTAACTAGAGCCAGTCGGGCGCTGCCCCTGACCTCACCCATGCATTCTGGTTCTAGTTCCACCACCAATGAGCTAGATAACCTCTAGGCCACAGCATACTTTTCTCTCATATGGGGACAGTACTGTCTATTCTTCTTGGCATCCGTGGTCATTAGGAACCAGGTGTGAGAAGGAACTCGGAGTAGTCAAGCTGTTACCCTTTTAATCTGAGTCTTGAGACATCCTTTTCCTTTTGACAGTTCAGGAACTGATGATGGGTTTGCCCCTTCCAGACCATCTCACCCACCGCCAAGGCTGCCTGTCTGCAGCAGTCCACGGCTCCCGGGCGTTTGCTGTCCTGTGCTCTGTGCTCCTTCTCCAAGTCCTCATAACACCCTCTCGCACTCCCGTTCCTTCCCGTGCAGCGCCGGTGGGTTGCTGCCAGCAGCACTCCGGCATGTGCCCAGGGCACTTCAGACACAGGCAGGCTGTTGTGTTAGCAAATGGCTTGGAAAACGGTGATGTGCCTGAGCTTGTCCTTGGCTCCTGTCCCCGTCTACCGGAAGAAGCTGGTTTTCCTGATTCAGCCATTGTGCCAGGATAGTCTCTTAAGTAGTGGGATTGTAGGGGTGTTTAGCAGGGGCATTTGGAATAGGTGGACTATTTCTGGACGTGGCTTTTCCTGGCAGCAAATCTGAAACCAGACCTCATATACTGCATTGCCCCGGAGGGTCAGCCCACAACATATGTCAAATACATGGTCTTGGGTCTTTGTGTGATGATTTGCCACTTACAGAGTCTTTCTTGGCCATGATCTCTCTCTCTCTTTTTTAAAGATTTCATTTATTATATAGAGAGGGGAAGAAAGGGAGAAAAACACTGATGTGTGAGAGATACATCCATCAGTTGCCTCTCACATGCTCCCATCTGGAGATCTAGCCTACAACCCAGGCATGTGCCCTGACCAGGAATCGAACTGGCAGCCTTTCGGTTCACGGGCCGGTGCTCAACACACTGAGCCACACCAGCCAGGGTGTCATGGCCATGATCTCTTAGTCCTCACAACACCTCTGTGGGACAGGTGTCACTGGCTTGGTTAGCCAGCAAGAAACCGAGGCTCAGGAAGGGCTAGTAGCTTTCCAAAGGCCACACAGCCATCAAGTGACAGAGCTGCCATTTGAACTCAAGTGGTCTGATCCCCCAGATCCGACTGTTGTTCCACCCGTTTTCCACAGTGCCTGCCAACGCAAGCTCCTAATCTCTGTGTGCGACACGTTACACTTAACAAAACATCTTTACACCTTATGTTTATAGTTCAAGGATGCTGTTGTGGAGGGGGGCGCAAGCATTTTCATCTCTGTTTTGTAGTTGAGAAGTTGGAGACTCAGGTTTAGTGAATTGCCTGCCATCTCTGAGCCTGGCAGAGGCAGAGGTAGGACTCGATCCAGCTTTCTGACTCCCGGTCAGCACTTCGTCTGGTTCCACACGCTACCTTGGCACCTGGACAGAGCAACCTCTCAGGGCCCTTCCCTTCAGTCACCCTTACCCCAGGAAGCAAGACCCTCCCTCGCCCCCCCTTAGAGGTCCAGGCTAGAAAATGGCCCTGGTCCATGTCCCAGCTGCTGATTAGCCTCTGTGATACTTGGACTTCCCAACAGAGGTCTCCTCTGTGCCGGGAGAGACAGTGTTAGGCGCACATGCACACAGGCTCTGCGCAGTCCCTCTGTGACTGTGGCAGTCCTGGAGGGCAGCCTGTTTCTCTGCTTGGAGAGAGGCTGGGCCAGCCATGGCAGGTCTAGAGCTGGGTGGCATTGGGGCCAAGGTGCCTAGTTTTCTTACCCAAAGGACCAGCTGCCTTGCAGATACGTGCCCTTGGACCAGGTGAGAAGATACAGTCCACGCCCACCTCCATTCTTGGGGAGAAATATCTACCCTGAATTATTTTGAGCCTGTGCCTGTGGACAGCAGTGACACCAGTGCTGAGTAGAGGGAGCTGTGGCTTGGGAGGGTCAAGCAGGCATGAGCCCCATCTCTGCATCAACCTTAGCCAGTCACTCAGCCCTCTGGTTTCCCTGTTTCTCCTCTATGTGAAAATGAAGAGTTTGGACCAGATACTTTGTGAAGACCCCTTCCAGCTCTGTCGTGTAGCTCCCCCATAGTGTCTCATAGTGTCTGTAATGTCCTTCTGAGCCGATTCTGTGGTTACCAGCATATTCACAACATCCTCAGCTTTTCTACCATGGCTCCCCGGTAGACCGGTTGTTGTACTCTGTGTTCCAGGGGCTCCTTTCAGATGATCACGGGCTGGCTGCCGCCCTCTGGAGAACATTCTTCAACCAGAAGTGTGAGGACCCTCGGCAGCTTGAACTGTTGGTGGAATATGTGAGGAAACAGGTGAGCAGCTGCTCCCCCCCCCGCCCCCCCCGCCCAGTCTCATGGAAAGCAGGTCCTGCCTGAGGTCTGTTGGGGCTGGACTGCTTGAGGACCATGAGAGGCTGAGTTTCCAGAGACCAGCCTGAGGGAATTCTAACCAAATCATGTCCACAGTGGGCACTGATGAAGAGCACTTTCTGTATATCCACCGTGAGCTAGGCCAGGCATTAGGGAAGGAAATAGGAGAAAAGGCACTGAGTAGTCTGCTTTCAAACACTTTTAGCCATTCATTCATGGCATATTTTACTACTTTCTGCACCCCAAGTGCACACACAGTCTTTGTAAAGTATGGGCATGGGGTACAGTGCAGCCACCCACTATAGCCCTCCTTCTGTACCCACTTTGAGCACCAGGATTTGTGTTTCCTGCTCCTGATTTCTAGCAGGACTGGGCTCCAGACAGCATTCTATAGATACCCCTCAAGCTTCTCCCCAGTTTGCGTCATCAAGTAGGTTCCCCCCACTTCATTCCTTGCTGTCCTGGCTCTCCAGGGCTCCCTGACACCCAAGTTCCTAGGAGAAAGCTCCATCCATGGACAATTCATTCCTTGATCTCTCTGTCCCTTGATCTTGTATTGATGGGAAACCCTTCCTTTATAGGTTAGTGAGCTGAATAGCAGGGAAGAAGAACATAGAGGCTCTTCCAGGGTCTCCCAGGGAGCCGGCCTGCACAGCTGGCCTGCAACCCCAAGCTGGTGATTCATGGAGCATCCAGAGGCCTCAGCTGCTCCAGACAGCTCATCAGCTCAGGCTGTCCCATGAGTCACACCTTTGCTTCCTGGGCCCAGCCCCTGGAGCTGAAGGGGCCTCACCCCACAGTAATTCTCTTGTTCACCTGTGTCCATGGCCTGCAAGCCTCCAAAGCCAGAAAATGGAAGTCCAGGCCCCAGCTCTTGAGGAGAAGACAGCCAACAGGACCATCTTGTTGATTGCTGGAAAAGCCACATACTGAGGCTTTTCAGAACCAAAGGGTAGAGAACCCCCAAAGCCAGAACTTCTGTGTGACCGTTCTTCAAATCTGCCAGAGCCAGAAAGAAGGCACTATGGCCAGAGAGCCCCACCCACAGAGAATTCTGAGACTCATACTGTTCACTGGTCTCGCCCTTAGCCAGGAGTAGCAATTGGCAAAGCACATGCTATGTTTTCTGAGAGACTAGCCCAACTTTTCTATCCGCTGTGGTGGGCTTATGCCAGGGGCCACGACAAGGGCATAGCTGGGACCTCTCTGAGGGTCCTAAAGAAATGGGCTGCTATACTAATGCCCCTATTTAGAAGTCCAGTATTTGCCCCGGCTGGTGTGGCTCAGTGGATTGAGTGCTGGCCTGCAAACCAAAAGGAAATGGGTTAGGTTCCTGTTCAGGGCACATGCCTGGATTGAGGGCCAGGGCCCCAGCTGGGGGTGTGTGAGAGGCAGCTGATCGATGTCTCTCTCACAAACATCAGTGTTTCCCTCTCTTTCTCCTTTCTCCTCTCTCTAAAAATAAATAAATAAAATCTTTAAAAAAAGGTAGTCCCATATTGCCCCAATGATGGGACTCTTAGGGAAGCGTGGAGCTTTGATGGGGACCTAGCTCTGTCACCAACTGTTTTGAGCACCTGCTGTGCCAGGCACTGTAAGAAAGCAGAGATTAATGAATCTTAGTCCTGCCCTGAAGGAGGCATCTCCTGGTTTGGCGAGGAAGTCAGTCAGCCATGAGGCTCCCCTGGGAGAAGTCAGTGCGATGTGACACAGGGAGGAACAAAGAGAGGAGAGACTAAGTCTGACCGAGGGGACCAGGGAAGACCAGGAAGCTAGGGCCTGAGAAGACTCTAGTCCTGTGCCATGAAGCTAGTTGGTGTGGTGGACGGCCCCAAGAGCCAGTCAGGTTACGTTGAGATTTTCATCCCAGGAGATGGGCATAGGGTAGCCCTAGGGAGAGGAATAGAGTCGTTGGAAAGAGGAGTGGGATTTGGGGGAAGCTAATGGGTCAGTCTATCTCCTTGGCCTAGGGGACAGCAGGACATGTAGAAATCCAGACCTGAGGTAACGTGAGAGACAGGATCAGTTCAAAGGTCAGCAGGCTGAGGGGAAACAATGGAAGAAGAGGAATTCTTAGAAGAGGGAGATGATCCAAGGCAGCGGTCCCCAACCTTTTTTTTTCACCAGGGACCAGCTTTGAGGAAGACGATTTTTCCACCGACCAGGGGTGGGGACGGTTTCGGGATGATTCAAGCACATTACGTTCAAGCTCAGCTCCTGCTGTGAGGCCTGGTTCCAAACAGGCCAGGGCCAGTACTGGTCTGCAGCCCGGAGGCTGGGGACCCCTGATCCCAGCCATAGCATGAGGCCTCTGGACTCCTGCCCCTCCCCTGACCCCCCAAATTGCCTTCTTACCCCAAGTGGAGTCTCATCTTTCTAAGTCTCGCACTGATGCCTGCTCTGGTCCTGCTCTCACCCTAGCTTTTGCCTGGCTACTAGAAAGCATTGCTCATTCTTTGCTCTCCTTGTCAGCAACAGCCTGGGGAATCCTCCCAGAGGCCTTTATCTACTGAGACTCTCTCAGCCACTCCTTAGATCACCCGCTTCTTGCCAGACCATGTCTCCCCTGCAGCCGATCCTGTTCTCCATCGCAGGTGCCCCCCTCCACGGAGCTGGTTGGGGGATAAACGCCCCCAGCCATCCTAGAGGGATGATGCTGGAGCCCACTGACCAGAGTTAGGACCAACCAACTATGGGGTCAGGGCCCGCTAGAAGACAGTGGAGACATACATAGTTTTTAAAAGAAAGGAAGTCCCAGTGACTAGCAGTTTACATTCTTTCCTTTGATCTTGGCATAAGTCCTGTGAGGTACGCATTCCTATCTCCTCTCTCAGGCATGGGAACTTGAATCTCAGAGAAGGGAACTGACTCACCGTGGGTACCACTCATTGCTACTCTGAATGGACACACACCTCTACCCTAAGGGCTCATCTCCCTGACCTATCCTCCCTAGAAAGTCCTCTCAGTCCAGAAAGTCGGGGCTTGCGTGTCTGTGTGTCTGTTCGGGTGCGTGATGGGGAATTTCCTTGCCTTCCCAGCCAGCTTCCCAGCGATTTGTTTCTCCAAACCTCCTTAAGTGAACTGATCCGGGAGATCAGAGACTACCCTGGCCTGAGGGCCTGATCAGAGTGCCCTCATGCCCCCCTCCTCTCCTTTGCAAAGCTGGTTCCTTATGCCACCTCACATCTATCCTGCACTGAACCTTTCTTCTGTTTCCTGCCCACCCCTGCAGATTCAGTACCTGGACTCCATGAATGGTGAGGATCTGCTCCTGTCAGGGGAGGTGAACTGGCGCCCTCTAGTGGAGAAGAATCCTCAGAGCGTCCTGAAGCCCCGTTCCCCAATTTATAACGATGAGGGTCTCTGATGGGCTGGTCCCTCTGAGCAGCTGGCTGGCTGGCTTTGAAGAACCGCCAGGAGAGAGGTGCCTCTTTGGCCCAGGACCCTGCAGAAAGTGGGCTGAACTGACCTATGAACAGCATCTGTCAAATACCTTGCCCCATTTGTGTTGGTTTTCCTCTAGTGTACCCAGGACTCTGATCTGGTAGGGTATAGAGCTGGGAGAAGCTCTTCCAGGGTGTCCTCCCCCTCAAGAGAAGCCCTGAGAAGGATCTCCCCAGCACACACATTCCCCACGGCCTCTCTAGCCTTCTTGTGATCGACAGCTTTTTCCCAGAGGCTGCAGAAGAGATGGGCTGTGTTAGGAAGGGGACACCCCCACCAAGGGCCCACTGTGGCCTAGGAGCAGTTTGTGATGCTGCTGTGTCAAGACGGGTAACCATGCTCTGTCCCCTGGCTTAGAGCTGTGGGGTTGAGTTGGCCATTAAAAGAAACAGAATTAACTTTCCCATGATTCTTCTTTATTACAGAGTCTTTTAGAAATTTACCTGAGGTGAGGTTGCTATAAGCCAAGGAGAACCCCGCAGCTCAGAGACAGGAGGAGCAGGGGGAGAGGGTCGGGACGATCTCTGCTGCTGCTTGTGCCTCCAGTTCATGGAGGGTCACCATTCTGGCCAGATCACAGCCTGCCGGGCCTGGTGCTTGGGGACCCCAGAGGCCTCTGATGGCCAAGGGCTTATCATATCCCAACTCATTTGGAAAGAGGCCCTAAGAACAAAGGTTTCTTTGTCACCCTCCAATGAACCAGGTGAGGAACATGCTGTCTTTACTCTCTTGGTCCCCCCTCATGTGAGATACTGGGGTGAAGAGGAGAACATTCTTCCTGGCTTTGTTGTACCATCGCAGGACCCGGCCCCGTGCCCAGCTTTCTGTTCCCGTCCCGAGTTCCGGGGCGCGTGCTGCAGAGCCACCTTGGTCTGAGCACTTGAGGGCCAGTCCCCTCCTCCCTCTGAGTGTGGGTCATCTCTTGGGGGACTTTCTTTAAATTGAAGAAAGGGGGCGGGGAACCATACTGCCCCTCCTGCCCCCATCAAACTTTCTTCATTTAACTTGCTATAAAATGAGTCATATAAAGGAACTCTATATGGGTGAGGTATATCCCACTTCTGTGAAAACATTACAAATCAAACCGCCTTCTCTGCGTTTATTTAAGATGCTTTTGTCGTGAGCGGAGCTCTGGAGTGAAGCCTCCTCTGTGTGTGTGAGATAATAACACCTTGTAGCTCATTACAGCTGGGCACTGTTTACATAAACCAGAGCTGAGCCAGGCAGGAATTTGCTGATTAATTTATTTTTAATGGAGTGAAGTATACCATGCACCAAAATAAACTTTACTGTGTGTACCTAACTGCTCCTGGAATGGATGGAAAAATTAATGGAACAGATTTTGGCTCCCAACTCTACACATTAATTCATATATAAAAGTTATTTGAGCCTTAACCCATTTGCTGCCCACGGCAGCTCCCCAGTCACAGATCCCAGTTCAGCTACTGGGCTTGCTGTAGAATCACAGAATCCCTGATTTGGAAGGAACTCGGAAGGTCCTGTAGTCCAGCCCTGGTGCAGAACTTGACTGCCTTTCTTGACTTCCCAGTCAGCCTGTGTTCACACGGGCCCTGTATGAATGCCTCCAGCAGGAGATGGTCCCGGCCTCGGAGTCATGTCCTATCTCCATGAGTAATCAAACACCGAGTGCAACTTGTGCACGAAGCTGTGCTTCAAAGGGCCAGATCGGCCTGTCATGTCTATGAGGTCCCAGAGCCCTCATGTTCTGGCCATCAGCCTCTTTCACTGCCCACACCCTCCCCTTCAAGATGAAATCCAGGCTCCTCAGAGGCTGCAAGTCTCTTCTGAGTGTGACTTGTGCTTGTTTTTGTGAGCCTCTAACCCCTTTCTTTCCTGAGCAAACCGAACCGCTTGGGGTTAAGGAAAGAGACCATCCTGTGTGTTTCCTCTACCTAGATTCTCTCTCCCCCTCTCCTTAGTAAAGAAATCCCACATGTGGTCAAACGCCCCCTTCTCCTGTCCATGCCAGGTGGTATCTTCTGGGGAGGCTGCTTTTACTCACCCACCCTCCATCCTGCACTGTGAGCTCCTTCAGAGTGGGCATTGCATTGGGGTCATCGCCTTTGTTTTTCCAGTGCCCAGCAGGGTGCCTGCCTCCTAGTGGGCATCCGTGTGAGCTTAGATAAATGAAAGAAGGAATGAGTAACTAAATCACCAATCATCACCATTATGAGCTCCCCAAAAGCCCCTTTCTGGACCATTCTCTCAGGCTGACCTACAGTTCGGCTTGTTTACAGTTCAGTACGAAGACCTGAAGTGTGCTGTGTGTAGCTCAGTGTTCTCTTCTTGTAGGTGGTGGTTGAACAAAACGAGCCAGGGACAGGATTTCTTGTCCTCGGGGAGACTGACCTCTAGGAATATTTTTGTCATTTATTTGTCCTCTGTATACTTCCAGAAAGGATCACAGAAAATTAAGAGACACAGTTATAATACAATTGCAAAGCAATTAAACTTTAGAAGGTAAGGCGCAAGGACTGGTAGGCAAGGGGAGGAAAGTAATCATGTTTCCTAACGTGATTATTTTAACCTTGGCTGCTAATAGCCAACTCTCATATGACTTTGGGTAATTCGTGAAGTGTTTTCAATGTCTCACAGCAGCCCTATAACTAGGTATTGTCCTCGTGAGTGAGGGGACTGCGGCTCAGCCTGTGGGTCATCCAGGTGCGAAGGGGCCAGAAGTGCCCCAGCCCACGTCTTCCACCCTCAGGGCCCTCGCTCTCTCCCCATCTCCCTGCCTCCCACAGGTCAGGGAGGAAATCTTCAGCTGGGTCTAAAACTGCTCTGAGCTTCCTGGCAGCCAAAGGCAGAAACAGGAAGGCCTTCAAGTTATGCAGTAGCCACTGTCACGTGAAAGGAAGTGCACCTACTCATCAAAAGAGACAAACGTTTTCCTTACTCTTCAGAGAAGAGTGTCTTCCAGGGGTTTTACATGAGAAATACTGAACAGTGTAGTGAAGAGTATCCTTAAGGTTGAATTTTTGTCTAGAGTTTAAAAAATCATAAGTGATTGCTATTTCTTACATCAAGCTAAGATTCAAGCCCAGGCCACAGTCCAGCTGATATATTTTGCATTTCTGTTCTGTGCCAGACACTGCTTGGTATTTTCACTTGCTTTCTCATTTAATCCTCAGTGACAGTTCTGGGAGGTAAGGGCTATGAAAAATCAGAGAGCTCTCCTGGGAGCTGGGGGACGGCGATGTCTGGCGGACGAGGGGAGCTTGGAGAGAAGAATCCTCTTTTTGTGGTGCTGTTTCTTCCCAAGTGCTCACCGCAGCGCCCCCTGAGATAGACAGGGCGGGGACTGTTGCCCCCTCCGCGCCACAGGGACACAGGGCCGCTGAGAAGCAACCACTCACTGCTGCAGGGAGACCCTGTGGCGGAGCTGGCCCGTTCCATGTCTTCTGAGCTGACCCCATCGCTCTTGGTGTGCCTCGGTTGTGCCTGCACGGGGGTCGGTCTGGTGGACTTCAGACCAGCGATTTCCCGCTGGTGCACTGCATCACACTGGTGCGCCACCAGCGTCCGTAAAACATGCAGTGCCTGACTGGTCGAGCACTGACCTCTTTTCCCTTAGACTGTCAAATAAAATACGACAACAGCCAATACAACAGGAGCTGTCCAGTGTGAATGAATCAAAATTATACCTATTTCTTTTGTCAGCTCAGCAACAAAGTACAATATTTTGTGTGCCACAGAATTCTAGTAATTACTTTTTGTGTGCCATGCGATGAAAAAGGCTGAAATTTGCTGCTTTAGACAATAGATCCCCAGGGAGGGCAAGGGCATGGGGCAGGAGTGGACCTTGGGATGATTAGGACGGGCAGAGGACTGGCTTTGTCAGGTACAGAAGCGACACTTGAAGCCAGTGAGCTCCCAGAGGTGAAGTGCAGAGGGTAGACCAGGGACTGGGGAGGGCCTGGGGGAAGCACTTGCAGGGGGTGGACAGTAGGAAGAGCAGGACCTGGCACAGGAGGGGGGACATCGGGTGGGGGCCGGGGAGGTGAGAGCTCCCAGGACGAGGCTCTCGGTGCAAGGCCAGGGAGTCAGCGGGTGAGCCTGAGGGCCTGAGACTACTTCAGGAACGGGGATTTTGAGAGAATACGGATTGAAGAGGATGTGGCAGCAGCTGAGGTGTCTTGGGAGGTGCCTAGCTGAGAAGAAGCGGAGAAAACTTGGGCAAGAGGTAGGAGAGCAGGGCAAAAACAAAGGCCTCAGCACAGGGTAATGCTGAAGATGTGGGTGGGGTGGGGAGGGGTCTGGTGAGATGTGAACTACTCAGTGGAAGGAAACTTCTCATAAATGTCAGGTGGTATTTATTATTATTTTTTATTATTAGTAATATTAGTATTAGTATTATTTCCCTCTGGAAGTGGAAGCCAGGACTTGAGAACAAGGGCTGGGCTTTGGAGGGGAGGGGGGGACCGTTTCCTGAGACCAGAAGTTGGAGGACAGACGGGGGACCAGGGATTGCAGAGGTGAGGGCTGAGAGGGAAGGGGCAGCGTGTGCTGGTCTAGATGCCCAGAGAATCTAGTCTTTCTGCCATTTGGGTGAAGTGGGAAGGAAGGGAACCTGGAGACTTTGTGAGCAGAGAGCCAGGCAGTCCCAAGGTGTTTGGACCCTTCCCCTGGGAGCAGCCCTCCTGCACTCGTTGCCCTGGTTCTGCCTACTCTGCCTCTCCCCCTGCGTCCCGCTGTGCCTCGCCCACCACCCCGCACTGGGTTTTGCCTTGGGCACCTGGCCGTAATCCTCCACCCACATACCCCTGCCTGGGTGTTAACTCACCCTTCACAAGTTTTCCAGGGCTTCCAGGTGGCTTCCCTTGAGCCATGCTGGCGAGCCTATGACCAGACCCTGCCCAGGTCAAGGACCCCTCCTGCTGCTGAGGGAAGAAAAGGTCCTGGAGATCCTGACTAGGGCATTTCCAGGAAGGAAGTCTTCAAGCACTGACTGACCTGTAATGTCAACAAGTGACAATACAATGTGAGCACCCTGAGGGACCTGGACACGGCAGCTGAGGCCCTGAGAGGCTCCCTCGCGGTTTCAGTCAGGAACCAGACCCAGGGGCCTGTGCAAGCTTGCTCCTTCCCTCTTCCTCTCTCCCTGTGGCCAGAAATGGCTCCTCAGTTCCTAGTCACTCCCTGGGAAAGAGCCTGCCCCACGGCTGTTACCCTAGTGGGGGTGGGTGGTGGGGATGTGGCTGCTCTAAGGTTCCAGAGTGGGTCATGAGCTCTACACCCCACGCACTTGGTTGATACCTTGGCCTGTCTGCGGCTCGTCGTTACTTACGAGTCTGCCTTCCCACGAAACTGAGTTCCTTCAGGGCAGAGACGGAGTCTTACTCACCTGGGCACCAACCACCCCGTTGGCCTGAAATAGGCACCTGAGTGCGTGCAGGGTGGATCAGGTGGACCGGGGAAGGGGAAGGAGAGGTGGCTGGATCACCCACCACTGAGTGTGATGGATGGAGAGGGTGCAGGGAAGGATGTGCAGGAAAGGTGAGACCCTAATGCACCAGTGTCTACAGTCTAGACCCAGACATGGCCACCTTCCTGAAGCAGAATGCCACCGTTCTCATTCCTCGGGGTCCCAAATGCCGAAGAAAGGTGCAAATACTCATCTGTGTATGAAGTGGGGAGAAGACCTTCCCTCCTGTGAACTGGGATGACAGGCTGAATCCGAGAGCCATACTCCATGGACAAGGCCGGGGGCCATGGTTGCTTTCAGGGCCCCTTTGGCCCAGAAGGGGCCAGAGCCTGACCAGGAGGCACTCGGTCACCGCTCCATTTGTCCTAGGGCCTTCCTGAGCCCCTGCCCTTTCACGGCCAGAAGAGCTCTGGAATCGGCATGTACCGAGCTATTACGCCTCTCAGTCACTTGACACAAAGCAGCCCATTTATGCCTGGTGGTGACCTGGTGAAAGAGGTGGTGGTCCCGTTTTACCGAGTCAGCCCCTGCGACTCGGTGTTGTGATCGCTCAGCTCATGAAGTGCCAGAGCCAGCTTGACTGAAGCCAGCAAAGACTGAACCCGTCGGGGCTGTTTCTGGGCATCTGGCGCTTTGGGCCACTCTCCCGCCGGGAGGACCGCTTCCTAAGTTACCCTGCAGTGCCACTCTAGGGCTCATGCCACCCTCTGTGCTGTCACCTCTACGGTGAGAGGCAGCACTTCAGCGAGGCCCTCTTCAGAGTATGCCTAGGTGGCCCTTCTGACAGTCCTTCCCACCTACCACACACCCCACCTTCCTCCACTGTCATGCTCCTGCCCCTCCAGGCCTCCAGCTGGAGCAGCCTGCTTGTACTCTATGCATCTTGCAATCCTTCTCATCCCAGCTTAGGCCAACCAGTGGGAATCCTTGCCACTTGGCCCTGTGTCTCTGGTTCTTAGGTTGCTTTGCTTTGATTCGGGGGAGCTGGGCTGCCCTCCTCACCCCAGCTGCTTCTCCCCAGGAGTCTTATCTCCCCTGACCCAGAGGTGCCATATTAAAGGTATGTGGCAGTGTGGCCTCAGGGCAGCCTGCACCTGGAGGCCTGCAGCCCAGCCTCTGCTCCCACCACCCCCACAGGACAGTCACCTGCCCCGGCGCCATTCAGCTTGTTAGAGACAACGCTAAATGTCCCCCAGGATGGCAGAACGATGCCAAGCAGGCGCCTGACACACCTCCTGGACAGGAAGATATTTTTTTCCTTCCTCTTAATAACTGTTATTAAGGGGCCTGTGCCCAACACACTGTAGCCAGGGTCTGGGCTTCGCTGTCTGCATGGTTCCCATCTCCCTGGGCCCCCACCCCTAGGCCAGGCCCATGGCCAGGGTCTGTCTGTCCCCCTGCCTGTTGCCCTTTACCCACTCAGCCCAGAGGGAGGGGCTGCCAGTCCTGCAGCCCTGGGGGATATGGTTGGATTTACACGCTTTTGTTAACAGGAGGCCAGGGATCCCTTTGACTCAGTCTTCCCATCCCTGCGCTTAGTTGAGCTCCCTTGTGCCAGAGTTTGGGTCAAAGACCATCACTGTGCAGGCTGTCACACACACAAAGAGATCTGCGCCCAGACATGCACATGTGAGTATGTGTACACAGACACACACGCAGGTCAGTGCACACTGACATGCAGCTAGGGAGTTAAAGACAGCCAAGCAGACACACAAACATCACAGTACATGTGTGTACATACACACACACAGGTATGGTTCTGCACGGGTAGAGGTATATATGTTGAGTGGAACCATACACAATTGCCAATATGCAGCGGTTTTTTTACTTAGAAAAAATGGAACATAATACAAACGTGGACATAGAGGGAAATACACAAAAGTACAGAGCCAAATTCATACACCCACGTTCAAGCAGCATTATTCCCGGTAGTGGAGGGGTGGGAACCACCCAGTGTCCATCAGCGGGTGAATGGATGAACAAGGTGGTGTGTGTACAACGGGATATTATTCAGACCTCAAAAGGAAGGGTATTCTTTTTTTAAAAGATTTTATTTTTATTTATTTATTTTTAAATATTTTATTTATTTATTTTTAGAGGGAAGGGAAGGAGAGAGAGAAGCATCAATGTGTGGTTGTGTCTCACGTGCCCCCTACTAGGGACCTGGCCCACAACCCAGGCATGTGCCCTGACTGGGAATCAAACCTTTTTGGTTTGCAGGCTGGCACTCAATCCACTGAGCCACACCAGCCAGGGCAAAAGGAAGGAAATTCTGACACAGGCTACTACAACAGGAATATACCTTAAGGACATGATGCTAAGTGGAATAAGCCAGCCACAAATGACACATTCTGAATGACTCCACTTACGTGAGGTACCTAGAGCAGTCCAATTCCTAGAGACTGGAATGGAGTGGTGCTTACCAGGGCCTGGGGAGACGGGGAGGTGGGGACTTACTGTTTAGTGGGTACAGGGTTTCAGTTCTGCAAGATGAAGAGAAATCGAGACGATGGTGATGGCTGCACAACCGTGTGAGTGTACGAAACGCCACTGAGCTGTGAGTGGTTAAGATGTAAACTACATGTAACGTGTATTTTACCACATAAAATTTGGCTATTTAAAAATAGCCCAAAGTACATCCCATCAGGTAGACAGATGATGCTGAGAGATAAACACAGGAACTCAGCAGCAGAGAAATGTGGCCGCCTCCCCTCCCGGGAGTGCTTCTCCCATGCAGATAAGGCCCTGGTTCTCCCCTAAACACCTGGGGAGAAGGCCCTAATGAAGGCCCTGCCACCTTGGCTGCCCCGCAGCTCATCACCTGCCCACAGTCTGGCCTTGCTTACTCAGCCTCCTGCCCCTCACACAGCCCCCGCACCCCAAGGAAAGGTCTCCTTTGAGTTCCTGGTGCCCCAGTGTCTGCTCCTGCGTCTGAGATGGGATGCAGTGTTCCAGCATTTCATCTCCTGGCCTATGTCTTTCTCTCCCCACCCTGCCCCCGCTGCCATTACCCCTTCTACTTCTAGACTCCTTGAAAACAAAGCCCAGCCCCATTCATCTTTGATCCCAGGGCTCAGCTGGATTTGGGGGACCTACACCCCGCCCCTGTGCATATGTGGGCCCTGTGTGAAACTCCATGGACGTGAAGGAACATGTGCTTGGACTGGATCACAGACCAGATAAGCCAATTGCAGTCAGTGCTAAACAGGGTCAGGAGACATGGCATTGGGTCTCCTGGCCATCCTCGCTGGACCTCATCCCTCCACAGGGAGGTGGTCCCTCATGCCAGCACTGCATCGTTGTGACCACTTCTGCCTGGCCTGCCTCCCCAGCTAGCTGGCATCTTCTGTGCCCCTTCTCCAGAGTAAAATTTCCCACCCATGCTTCTGAGGACTCTGGGACTCTGGTCCTTAAGAGCAGAGATAAGAAACCTGCCAGCCCTGTTTGCCTTTTGACTTTGCAGTTTATTTCCTGTTCCACCCCCCCCCCCAAACACCCTTTCTCACTAACCATTTAATACTCAGCTCCTGAGGTGGGGAGGAAGGTTTCGGTCTGGTCCCCAGCAGGCCAAGAGCTTCCCTGGAGTTGAGGGTGTTCAAAATGCAGCCATCTGGAAGAGTATTTGTCAGGGGTGGGCCTCAGCACCCTGCCCCAGATGCACCATGTCATTTGTTAAAAAGACGGGCTCCAGAGAGCCTACCCAGACCTGCTGGAACAGAATCTCAGCTGGCTGGGGCTTAGGGATCTGCATTTAACACATCCTAGCTATTCCTGGGGACTATAGGGTGAGAGCCACTGCTCTGGACCCTTGGAGGATGGGCTCAGTGCTGGGGTGGGGGCTGGATAGGGACTGAGTGCCACAGCCATGGAGGTGAAGAGTGGCAGGGCCATATGGGAACAAAGAAGGGCCTAGATGGGGGACAGACAGACCATGTTCTTGGCAGTTCTGTGTGACACTCCCTTTAGCCCTTGTTTAGGGCCTGTGTGCGGGTGTGCTGAGGCTTACACTATATCCATCATGGTATGTCTGGGGCTACGGCCTCCTAGTGGTGTTTGGGTCTGTTTACCTGTGATCAAATGTGTGGTCTGCACACGTCAATCTGTAGTCTACATGTGTCTTGTCAGCTCCCAGTAGGTCAGTCAGCCTGCATGCTTGTGCGTTTGTCTCTATCTCAGTGTCCTGAGTCATTCATCTACCCTGGTGTTTGTGTGTACACGTGTGTGTGTCCCTGAGCTGGGTCATAATACAGCCTCCAGGGGGCCTCTGAAAGGTCAGGGTTGGAGGAAACTTGCTAGGAGCCTGGTGGGGATGGGGCGGGCAATGCTGGGGCAGGGTTGGGGGGTGGGGGCAGGAGTGCGCTAAGGGCCTACCACTGACGTTTTCCTGGGAGGGCAAGTCCCAACAGCAGGCGGACAGGTGAGGCTGACCCAACAGGTTCCAGAAGCCAGGGGCAATGGGGCGGGGCATAGCTCTCTGACATAGAGCGGCAACGGACTGGGGGCCTGCCACACACACAGAGCAGGCAGACAGGAGCCGGGTTTGCTGGTCTCTTCTTCCTGGTGCAGCCATCCTGGGGTGCAGGCCATGGAGCCTGCTGGAGGGTGACAGCAGCCCGGTGGGCAGGCATGTTTGGAGGCGTAGGGCCTGGGGGCCTGGGAGTCCAGGGCATGGCAGGACCTCTGCGGGGCAGGGTGGAGGAACTGAAGCAGCCCTGGTGGCGGGAGAGCTCACCGCTGGTGCTGCAGCACAGCGAGGCAGCCCGGCTGGCGGCTGACGCCCTCCTGGAGCGGGGCGAGGCTGCCTACCTGCGGGTGATCTCAGAGGAGCGGGAACTGCCCTTCCTGAGCGCCCTGGATGTGGACTACATCACCCACCATGTTCGCGGGGGCCCTGAACTGGGCGAGGCCCAGGGACTGGAGGCCACAGGGCCTGACCACCTCAGCCTGCTCTCTGAAGTCACCTCAGGCACTTACTTTCCCATGGCCTCTGACATAGACCCCCCGGACCTGGACTTGGGGTGGCCTGAGATCCCACAGGCCACAGGCTTCAGCCCCACCCAGGCTGTGGTCCACTTTCAGCGGGACAAGACCAAGAACATCAAAGACCTCCTGCGGTTCCTCTTCAGCCAGGCCCGCAAGGTAAGGGCGTCATCTCTTCAGACGTTAATTTCACAGATCCGAAAGCTGAGGTCCTGGGAAGGAAGGGCCGGGCCCAAGGACACACCACATCTTAGGTGCAGCTTTGGGACTGGAATGTCTGTCTTCTGTCAGACCACAAGCTCTTCTTAGAGGGCAAGCTGCATTTTATTTATCTTGGTAACCCCTTGGCACTCAGACATTATGGGTAAGTGTAGACCAGGGAATGGCCCTCAGGGACTCCACAGACACCCTAAAAATGCACACAAAGTAGTACGTATTACAGAGAGGGATCCTCCTTGCATCTTTCCTGGGAGAGGATGTATGTATGGCCTTCATCAGATTCTCCAAAAGGTTTCTAGTCCCCAAACTAAGAACACCAACCCGGCTGAACGTCTGAGCCACCCTTTGACTTACAGAGGAGGGAACTGAGGCCAGAGAGGGCCTGGGACATGCTCAGGAAGGTCCAGGCAGTTGGTGAAATAGAGCCCGGGGCCCAGGGCTAGAGGAAGGGTCCTGATTCAGGCACAGTCCTGCCTCCTGGCCAATGTCCCCATCCACCCTTCGCCCCTGCCCTGTTTCTCCAGCGGGGCCTGAGGCAGACGCACCCAGGCAGGATTTGAGGTAGGCTGGCTTCAGTGAGCTGGTCTGGGGGAGCGGCCCGCAGGGAGGACGTGTGTTGCATAGAGCGGGAGCCAGGATGCTGGGATCACATTGGTACCTTCAGAGTCTCCCTGGCAGGCCAGCCTTTGCCCCGGGCAAGGGAGGGAGGCCTAATTGGCACTGGGAGTGGGGTTATTAGTGAAGTGGCTGCTGTGGTCACCCCTGTGCCTTTGATCTTTCCAGCTTGTCCTTGTTCCCCCTATTCCTGGTCAGGCCTGTGCCATGGACCAGGGCATCCCCCAGCGTTTTGCCTTCTCACCCCCGCCCCCCCATTCTAGACCCTCCACCTCTGGGCCAGAAGCCAGGCTTCTGCTCCAGGCTGGCACTGACTTTGAGTGACCTGGGGAAGGCTTCCTTTTCCTGCTGCCCCATGCTCACTGTCCTCATCTGTTAAGGAGGCAGCAGGAAACGAACATTTACTGAGCTACTGAGATGTACAATAGCTGTCACTGCCTCCATCTAGTAGATGAAGAAGTAGGGGCTTCCGGAGGTGAAGCAACTCGCCCCAGGCCATATCCCTAGGGAGTGGCAGAGTGCAGGTTTGAACCCAGTTCCGTGTGGCTGGAACTGGAAGCCTTTGGTCTGCACCTCCTGTCTCTCAGCATGGATTGGGAGAAGTTCTCACAGCAGGTATATGAAATGGGGAGGGCAGGACGGGACAGTTGGGGGCTTGGTGTTGCCATGGGTTTTCCAGGGCTTCTCTGAGGCAGCCCATTATATGCGGGAAGCCACAAGCCCCAGAGGAGAAAACCTGGTCCCAACTGGCATGGGTGGAAGTGGGGGAGTCCGTAGGTGTAAGGGGTCAGGCAGACCTCTGTAGCTTCACAGGGAAACTGAGGCAGGTCTAGCAAAGGACATTGAAGACCCCAGTGCCTGGCATGCAGCTCTGACCCTTGAGAAGGGAACCTCAGACAGTCAGTCCCTGGCCAGAGCTAGGGCTGCAGCTGTGAGGGGACTGTGAGGAGCAGACTGGGAACTGGGGTCTGGATTCTGCCTCTGACCCCCTCCCCACGCTGGGCCAAAGTTGCCCCACACGTGGAGTGCAGCACGAGGCTGGTGCAGCTGATCCGCAGACATCTTTGAGACTGCTGACAGATACACATTCTGTCCTCAGAAGAAAATGCACGCAGAAACTTCCGTACAACTTCTCGGGGCTCAAGACAGGCCAGCCTCCCTGTGTCTAAGATAAGAGCTGCTGGGCTAGGTCATGACTAAAAGCAGTTGCAGTTCAGGTTTTCTCACAGGGTCTGGCTTCCTGCTTTCCACTCCAGCACTCTTTTCCTGGGGTCCTAGGCATTGCTGAGCTTCCTCTCCTTCCCCCAGGTGGTGGCTGTGGTGATGGATGTATTCACCGACATGGAGCTCCTATGTGACCTCATGGAGGCCTCTAGCCGCCGTGGTGTCCCTGTCTACCTGCTCCTGGCTCAGGAGCATGTGAGGCACTTTCTGGAGATGTGCTACAAGATGGACCTCAATGGGGGGCACCTGCCGGTCAGTGAGGGACTGGGGGAGTAACCAGGGGGTGGGGTGAGGGGTGAGGGAGGGCAGAAGAGGCAGTTGGGTGGTCAGTGAGCAGTGGGGGTCAATGGGAGTGCAGGACCGGCTTCCCTTAGCTGATTAACATCAGAGACCCTGTGGGATTTAGACATGGCTTGGGTCCCATTCTCTTAAAGTCACCCCCCTAACCTTTGTCCCTCCTTGGCTCAGAACATGCGTGTACGGAGCACATGTGGGGACACGTACTGTAGCAAGGCAGGCCGCCGCTTCACGGGGCAGGCCCTGGAGAAGTTTGTCATCGTCGACTGTGAACAGGTGGTGGCGGGCAGCTACAGGTGAGCAGGTGGGACAGAGGGCGAGGGGCCTGGGGCTAGGCCACTCACTGGCTGGCAAGCGCACCTGGGATATGGCAGCTTTGGACTTCCTTCACTCATCCATCTCTTCCAACATGGGCTGAGCAGCTGCCCACACCAGGCACTGTGCAGGGCGCAGGGGTTAGCATGGGGAGCAAGACCATCCCCAGCAGGGTCCTGGAGGCACTTGCTCTGTGGACGGATTACTTTAATGTCATTGGCACAGAAAATAACTATTTTACCTTGGAACTGGAGGGACCTCAGGGAACCTTGCCTCTGGTCCATTTTACAGATGGAAAAGTTAAGGCCCTGAGAAGGGAAACCATGTGCCCAAGTCCACTGAGCTGGGCTAGGATTCGCACAGACTCTGGAGTCAGAGCTCTGCCCCCTCACTTGGGCCCTCGTGGTGATGGAGTTGCCTTGGCATGCTCTTCTGGCTGTGACTCCTGCCTAGGCCCAGGGCCACGCACTTTGTCTCCTGACCCTGACGCTCTGCCCCCAGCTTCACCTGGCTCTGCAGCCAGGCCCACACTAGCATGGTGCTGCAGCTGAGGGGCCGCATCGTGGAAGACTTTGACCGGGAGTTTCGCTGTCTGTATGCCGAGTCACGGCCTGTGGAGGGCTTCTGCGGCGGTGAGGACCCCAGGGCACTATGCCCTCCTCCAGGGGCCCTGGCCTTCGTGCCCAGCATCCCAAGCCCCATGTCCTCACCACCATCCAGCACCAGCCTCAGCAGCATCAAGCGCTCACCTCTCATGGGTCGCTCCTCCTACCTTGCTCTACCAGGAGGCGGTGGCTGCAGTGACACGGGTATGGGGTCCACATCCCCAGGCTCTGCGTGTCGCAAGGCCAGTGGCCAGCCCTCCCTACAGCGCCAGCTGTCAGATCCTAACCGAGGCTCCCCTCCGAGGCCCTACAGGGCCAACCTGGGCAAGCTGGGGGCTTCCCCCTGGTCCCAGTCTTCCCCTGCCCTCAACCACAACGGCAGCAACCACTTGACTCCAGCAGTGGGGTCACCTCTGCCTACTCGCCAGCGCCCCATCCTCCCCTTCTCCCGGGGTGTCCTTACCCTGTCCCGGCTCCCAGAGAATGGGCTCCCAGGAAGCCAGGAGCCTAGCCCCCCACGAGGTCGCTGGGTACCTGGCACAGGCCTGGAGACAATGGAGGAGAAGAAGGTATCTCTGAGTCAGAGCCATGGCCAGCTGGATCTCCTCATCCCCTTCCCCAGAGCCCTAGACGCAGGAGGCCCCAATCCTGGTATTACCTCCAACTCAGACCCCCTTTGGCCTGGGGAGCAGGCCCGAGAGGACAGGAGGTTATCCTCAACCCAGAAACACAACCAGCTGGATCTCCTGCCCCGGGCCCAAGGTGCTGGGTGTGCCCCTGAGTCAGGTCCTCCCAGACCTGGCAATGGGACCCCTGAGGATAAGAGGCTACCTCCAAACCACAGCCATGGCCAATTGGACCTCCTGGTACAGTACCCCAAGGCTGGGGGCTCCAGAGTGCTCCAGGAAGCCAACTCCTCAGCCAGGGCTGGCAAGCAGGGTCCAGATGAGCGACGGCAGACCATGGGCCACAGCCAGCTGGACCTCATCACAAAGTTTGGCCCATTCCGGGGCGAGGGGCCTGGACCCAATAGTGTCCCAGGACCAAGCCATGCTCGCAAGCCTGGAGTGGGCTCTGGGGATGAGAAGCGACTGACTCTGGGCCACAGCAAGTTGGACCTCATCACCAAGTATCATCAATTGCAGGGTACCAGGCAGGGACCTGAGCATGACCTCCCTGGGGGCCTCACAAGTGGCCATCGCAGTGGCAGTAGCAATGGCCCATTTGAGGATGAGAAACGGATGACCCTGGGCCACAGCAAACTGGACCTCATCACTAAGTACAACAAGTCCAAGTTCAAGGTGCTCCGAAGCCGCTTTGAGTCCTAGTCTTGCTCCCAGCAGGGATATGTCCCTCCTCCATCTGCTGAGACTTAGACTCTGGTCTGGAAGCTTAGGCAGAGGCTGCACAGGGAGGAGAGGGTGGCTAGAAGCCCAGGTTAGACACACCCTGGGCTCAGGATTCTTGCTTATTATACATATACACATATGCACAGACACACACACACATGGGGAAATGGAACCCACAGTTAATGTCATTTGTCACTGTGCTGGGCACTTCACACTGGTTACTTCTCACCCTTCATCTCCACATCCTACAAGACAGACCTCCAGTAGGTAAAACATCCTAGGATCATAGCTGTAATCTTCCCTGTTTTCTAAACGTGGAAGCTGAGGCCCAGAGAGTGGACTCGCTTGGAATCAGGTCTAAGTAAGCGCCAGAGTAGGCACCCACGCCTGTGTCTCTGACTCTTATGACTGGTTTTTGCACAGACACAACACACAATGTCAACAATTCATATGTCCCCATGCACACGAAATACACACATCACACAGATGCCTCAAAAGCCTGCACAGTACACATAGCACACTAACAGGTTCGGGTCCACAAGCTGCATACCCATAAACACCATCATGTCATTTGGCCAAATGAATGGCCACACAAAATATGTGCATTCATTCACACTGTAGACCCACCAGGATCCACAGACCATAAATATGCACATAGAGACACATACACAGAGCAGGTACCAGCCAGTATTTTCTTGTACCTAAGCTGTGTACCCAGCCCTGCTGGGCATGGTGTAGGGCTGGCAAATGAATCAGACACAGTCCCTGGATGAAGTGCCTAAACCACTGGCCAGCAAGACAAGGCTAATATCTAATTAAAAGCAAACCGATGACAATGGATGGCAGAGAATGAAGGGCAGGAAGTCCTGGTGATGGTGGAGTGGTGAGGAAAATATTTTAGAGGAGGCAACCTTTGAGATGGGCTTTGAAGGATGGGGAGGATTTGGACAACTGAGGAGAGGGTTCGAGGAGTTCCTGGTGAAGAGACACTAGGGAGGGGCTGCGGGAGTGGCTCTGAGATGACTTGGGAAGGACGCAGAGGATGTGCGGGCGCGCACACACACATTTTGCTGAGTGTTCCTAGAAGCACAGGCTCTGACAACTGGGTCCTTTTCCTGAGCTCACTGCCTGCCTGAGACAGTGTTATATACATGATACAAATCAATAAAAGCAGACATGTTATGACCCAGCAGCAGCTTGGTGTATCCAGAGGAAGGCGGAGTTATGGAACTGCGCCTTGGGGGCTGGGGAAGTGCACCATTCAGGGCAGTCATGGAGGGTTCCCTGGAGGACTGTGGGTGGCTACAGGAGGGCAGAGGGGAGGAAAGGGGCTCCAAGCACCCTCTGCCTTCACTGTGACATCCTGAGAGCTCTTGTGGCTTTTGTAGATCCTGCAAAATGTGGATCAAGTATATCCCATCCAGGACTGCATGTCCCTTGACCAGCACCATCTGTCCGGGGTCAGAAAGTGGCTGCCGACTGTCATGGAGCACATGCAAGGGGCCCGTAGTGGAAGACAGTCAGCCCCCACACCCTTGCCCACGCTGGACCCTCCCTAAGACCCTGCTTCCTCCCCCCCCCCCCCCCCCCCCCCCCCCCCCCCCTACCTTCTTCAGCCTGGTTTCCTCTACTTTTCTGGCCGCGCCTCCTTCTCCAGCCCCTGTCCTGGTCTCACTTCTCACCTGGGTGAGCTCATCCACTCCATGCTTCAGCCGCAAATCTCAGCGCTTCACTCTTCTCTGGGCTCCAGATCTGGCCCGGACGTCTGTCTCACACCTCGCACACCATCTGTCACCTTCCCCACACCTGCTCTTCCTCTTCAGGCTTTACTTCAGTAAATTCCTCCATCATCAACTCATCTGTGAGACATCCCTGGCTCCCTCTCTCGTGTGCCTCATATCCAACCTGCCACATGTCTCGGTCGATTGTACCTCTTAAAAAGTTCCTGAATGAATGAATGAATGAATGAATGACGAATGAACAAATGTGAGCATGCTGGGGGCGGGTCCAGGCGGCGTCACCACCTGACCGATCGCAACCAGAAAGTCCTCCCAGAGGGTGGAGCTAGAGTGGCCGCTCGCGTGTCTAGGGGCGCCGGGCTCTACCGGAAGTCTCCAAGGCGAAGGCGGAGGCGGAAACGGAAGCCTACTTGGGACTGAGAAGGGCCTATTGTGTCGTGCGGAGTTTGCGGTTACCTGGTGAGTCCGTGTGGAAGGCGATCGCGAAAGTCAGCTCCGGGGCGCCCCGGGTCATGAGGGGTGGCGGCCAGAGAGTTCGGGGCCGGAGAGTTTGAAGGGGCCCAGTGGGCAGGACCGGAAGTCTGAGGGCCCGAGAGGGATGGGGCCGCGGTGGGACTTGAGGGGGTGGGGTCGCGGCAAGCCGTGGGGATCAGGATCCCAGCCGGGAGAGGTTCCGCTGCCCTTGAACTCCCGGCCCCACCGCCCCCAGGCCTCATGGCTGTCCGAGCGTCGTTCGAGAACAACTGTGAGATCGGCTGCTTTGCCAAACTTACCAACACCTACTGCCTGGTGGCTGTCGGAGGGTCAGAAAACTTCTACAGGTGCGGCGGGAGCGCCGGAGCGCGTTGGCCGTGTGTGGATGGGTGGCGGGAAGGGGTGCTGGGAGTCGGGGACACCGGCAGAGTGAGGGCTCAGGCCCCGTCCCACCGAGAGCATGTTCCTACAGTGTGTTCGAGGGCGAGCTCGCCGAGACCATCCCAGTGGTGCACGCGTCCATCGCCGGCTGCCGCATCATCGGGCGCATGTGTGTGGGTAAGCCAGGTGGAAGACGCCGAGGGAGGGAGTGGAGCCTCCCAGCACCTTTAATCACACCCCTGGAGGGGACCCCGGGTGACCCAGGAATCCCAGGCTTTCGTCCATTATAGAATCGCTGAGGCCCGCGCCTAACGCAGTCTGTGTCAGCAGGTTAGGGACAGTCTCTGGCGAAGGCTGCTGGGTTATCGTCACAACAAACGACATTAAGTCTTTCACTCTTATACTTGTTTCCACCCTTCTTCACGAAAACCCTGGCAGTTAGGAATTATTGGCCACATTTGATGGAGAAAGCTGAAGTGACTCACCAGGTGCCACACCTAGTGTGAGGCAAGACTAGAACGCCCACTGTCCCCTGTTATGAACATGGGGTGGGTTGGTTTTGCTTTCTGAGCATTCATTTCTGCCTTTAAAAAATGGCAGGCTTGGATTCTGGATCAACCTGTTTTGTTCATTTAAATCTTAAATTCCTGCCTCAGCACGGTTGACTCTGGCCGCTGGTTCTTTTTTAAGCTGGATCTGTCTCCCTTTAATGCCACCCCTCATTTCTGGTTCTGCTCATTAGGGCCACGTAGGGGCTTGTTTCTTTATTTTTTTACCATAATTCTGATGGGGCTGGCCTCCGAGTGTCTTCTTATTAAGGAAGAACATTGTGATTCCTAACCGTGACCTTAGGACCTCAAACAAGTTGTGATGTAACAGGTTTTTTTTTCTTATGATGGGAGTAACTGAGAGTTCAGAAGTCCACAGCACTGTGCCCATGTAGAGGCAGGCAGAGCATTAGTCACTGCTGTCACAGCGCCGTCGCTGTTTGCCCAGTCTCGCTGCTGGGGAGCATGGTGCATCTGCTGTAAGTGCCACGATGCGTTTGCCCTTCTGTTGGCCTTGGGCATTTGGGTAGTTTTCAGTTTGGTCTCTTCTAAATAGTGCTGCTGTATTTTTTAGTAAATACATGTATGTATATCTGTTGGATATACAATACCTAGGAGAAAATGGGTGGGTCACAGGGTATTTGAATATTCAGTGCAGTAGATGATGCCAGGTAATTATCTGAAGTGGTTAATCAACTTATGCTCCTATTGGTCACTCCGCATATTTTTGCCAACACTTGGCATTGATGGTCTTCTAAAATTTTTAACCGTTCTGATAGATGTGCAGTGTTTTTTAAGTAGCAAAATATACAACTGATGCCAACGTCCCTTCCTGCTAGTTCTGATCCCCTGATTGATGGTGGCAAAATGAGTAGGGTGGGTTGGGACAGACTCCTGGGCTGCCTCCGGCCTGCCCAGTGGGACTCCTGGTCCCCCTTGGTGTCGTATGGGTCAGTGGGTTACAGGGCTGGAGTTTGGGTCCGAAGCTTTCCTGGAAAAGCTAATTGGGCTGGGTTGTATCCTCAGCCCTCAGGGCTCAGCAGGCATCTTGTGTATTCACGGTGCCTCCTTGCTCCTCCCCCACCAATTTGCCTCCCCAGGGAACAGGCACGGCCTGCTTGTACCCAGCAACACCACAGACCAGGAGCTGCAACATATTCGAAACTCCCTCCCAGACTCAGTGCAGATCCGGCGGGTAGATGAAAGGCTGTCAGCCCTGGGCAATGTCACCACCTGCAATGACTATGTGGCCTTGGTCCACCCAGACCTGGACAGGGTAAGGCAGCCTAGCTTGGCCCAAGAGTCACAAGACTAGTCTAGTAAATGGCTAGCCACTGTTCTTGCCTGTCAGGCAGGAATTAGGGGTATCTCTTTATATCTGGGGTCTTGTATTTCAGGCCCTCACTGAACTAGCAGTAATAGAGGCCTTTCATGGTGGGGGCAGAGAGCAGCTGGGGAGGGTATTAATCCTTCAGAATCAGGTAGATTGACCCATCAGGTCCTACAGACAGGGCCAGGAGAGATGATTGACAGTTGAATTCTTGAGTGTGGTTTAGAGGGTGGTGTGGGAAGACCAGCTCCTGCTTTCTTAGGTGAGGGGCTTAGGGTGTCAAGCCCTAGGTGGTTCTGGGCATGAAGGGCCCTGGGTTCTTTGACCTGCAAGTCCTGGCCACTGAGTACAGTACCTTGGACTGACAGGAGACGGAAGAAATCCTGGCTGATGTGCTCAAGGTGGAAGTCTTCAGACAGACGGTGGCTGAGCAGGTGTTAGTAGGAAGCTACTGTGTCTTCAGCAATCAGGGAGGGCTGGTACATCCCAAGACTTCAATTGAAGACCAGGACGAGCTGTCCTCTCTCCTTCAGGTCCCCCTTGTGGTAAGCATTCTTCTTCTCTGACCTCTGTCACTTGCTGAAGCAGATCCCTTTGTCCTAGGTTCTTAGGGGTATTAACCTGTCACAGTTTGGGATTGGGGCGGCCGGTCAGGGAGTGGGGTTTGGAGGGAGTCCTCACCAGGGATGGGAGAGACTTTGGCTGTCGCTGCCAGGATCCATACTGACCTATGGTTTGGCAGGCAGGCACGGTGAACCGAGGCAGCGAGGTCATCGCCGCTGGGATGGTGGTGAACGACTGGTGTGCCTTCTGTGGCCAGGACACGACCAGCACAGAGCTCTCGGTGGTGGAGAGTGTCTTCAAGCTGAACGAAGCCCAGCCCAGCACCATTGCTACCAGCATGCGGGACGCCCTCATTGACAGGTATCTGGGCCTCTCTTCCGCCTTTGGAGAGCAGGGGAAGGAGATGCCACCTGTAATGGGAACCACACTGTATTCACACCCGTAGGTTCTCCTTGCATGTAAGGGCACACCTGTGCAATGCCGGGCTATCACAGGGCACAGCTAGCAAGCGTTGCTGCTGAGTATCTGCTCATCCCCGTTTTGAAGACTTGGTTTAGTGTATTGCCACTTTGGGCAGAGCTTCCCTCTGGGTCTCTCTTAATCCATCACTTACCACATGGTTTTGTAGTTTGTGTCCACCTGTGTGTCCATGTCTCCAGCCAGCAGCCTGAGACAGAAAGAGCTGTTTACTGAGGGAAGGAAGGGAGGCTGCTCTGAGGAACTGAGAAGACTGTGGGCGCCTAACAGACTTGGGGGGTGTGGATTGCATAAAAATCATGATCATCTGGATTTGGGATGGCCATTAAAAATATATGTTCATTGATTTTAGAGAGAGAGGAAGAAAGGGAGAGGGAGAGAAACATTGATTGCCTCCCCTTGTGCCCCAACCAGGGATTGAACCCTCAACCCAGGCATGTGCCCTTACCAGGAATTGAACCCCCAACCTTTTGGTGTAGGGGACAGCGCCCCAACCAACTGAGCCACACTGGCCAGGGCTTGTGGGGTTTTTTAAAAGTGGGTTCTTGGGCCTTAACCCTGGAGATCTGGGTGTGTGAGGCTCTAGAACGGGGTGTCAGACTCATTTTTCACCAGGGCCACATCAGCCTTGAGGTTGCCTTCAAAGGGCCGAATGTAATTTTGGGGCTGTATAAACATAACTGCTCTTTAACTAGGGGCAAGGAGCTCGGTGCTGCCGCTGGGTAGAAACAAGGTGCCGGGCCGGATAAAACAAGGTGGAGAGCTGGATTTGGCTTGCAGGCCTTGTGTTTGCCCCCTGTGCTCTAGAATCTTCTTTTGGAAGAGCAGCAAGTGCTGGATATTTGGCCTCCTCTGTCATTCCCCATTGAAGATCCTTCCTAAGGCATGCCACAACCAACTAGCACAGGCATTTTTATGAGGCTGGAAACTGCAAAGTAGACCCAATGCCCAGTAATGGGCTTCCTACTGATGGTGGGCAGTGTTTCCCTTCATTCTTCCTTCTTCACTTATTCATTCATTTGCCTGATGTTCCATGAGCTCCATGTGGGGTCATCGGGCAACTTATTGCCACTTCTGCCTCTGAGGGGCTCCCAGTGTAGCGGGTGAGAAAAGTAGTAGTGGCCGCACATAACTCTTAGCCACCTTCAAAGGAGAAATAAAAGGTCCCTTAACACATTGCGTACCGCATAGAAATCTCTAAGACATACGCCAGGGACTGCACGTTTTTGGGCAAACTGCACGTTATTTAAATCATCATAACTACAGATCGTCTCCGGAATTGTCAAAACAGTCATCCGCATCTTCGATCTCACTAGGAATATCTGATAAATTATTGTTAAATACTTCCGGAAGTGTATCAGTTTCGTTGGTTTCCTTCCTTTTTCTGAGAGGGAGCATTTCTAAAAGCGCCAGGAACTTGAAGACGAAGACTATTAAAATGACCAAAATACAATGTAACTGCAATGGTTTATGGGTTCGTGCAATTATATAGTTTTTCGTAGATTGACCTGCACGGTTTCCACCAATGAGATCGCTTCATTCGATGTGGACAAGACAGTGTGTTGACATCAAAGGTCCATAACAGATGGCGCGTGAAAAACGAGAAAACTCGTGAGCGGTCCTTAACAGATGGCGCGCAAACCACGCGAAAACTTGTGAGCAGTACGCAATGTGTTAAGTGGCTTGGGAAGTTCTGGTGAGACACTTTCTGGGATCCAGGAAGATTTGGTGGAGGACAGTTCATTTAGTCTGGGCTTCAAAGAATGAGTAGGTAATTGACTGTGTGTAGATAGAGCGGAAGCACTTCAGACAGACAGACAGATGGAGGGGTGTGGAGAGTGCGAAGGGGACAGTAGTGTTCCCAGAGTGATGAGGACTCTGAACACCCATGTCAAGAATTGTTTTGTTTTTTTCAACTACAGTTGACATTCAGTATTATATTACTTTCAGGTGTACCGCACAGTGGTTAGACATTTATGTAATTTACGGAGTGATCCCCCCTAAGTCTAGTACCCACCTGACACCGTAGAGTTATTACAGTGTTACTATTTTCCCTATGCTGTACTATTTTGTAACTGCCAACCTGTACCTTTTAATCCCTTCACCTTTTTCACCCAGCTTCCCAACCCCCCACACCCATGTCAAGAAGTTTTGACTTGTAGACCTGTGTTTTTGGTTTTTGGTCTGTGTTGGATGCTTGTTGACAGATTCCTCAGCTACTGATCCCCTCAGTGCGGAGTGGGGCCCGGCCATGTGTGGTCATGTTAATAAGCTTCCCTGTGTGATTCTGAAGGGGCAGTTCGGAGACCACACTGACGAGACCGCTGTCAGCACTGGAGAGCGGTGGAAAGGGTCTGCACAGGAAAGTGGGACCAGTGGTTTGTCATCGTCTAGCCACTTTTGTTTTGAGTACCTACTACGTGCCATACAGTAGTGATGTGGTGATGAATAAAATGCACCCTCCCTGCCCTTTTGGAACATAGGTGCTCATAAAAAAAAAAAAAGTGCTCACACCATTAATCATTTCAAGAACAAAACAAAAAAACCTCTTAGCAACCCAAGAACAGAGATTTCTGTAACCTGGTCATTGGTACCTACTAAAAAACAATAGCATGTTTCATTTAATGGTGAGACTTTAGAAGTTCTCGTTAAAGTCACATAGTCGGCAGCACTGGTCAGCACTGCAGTTTGAGAAAATAAAGAAATGGGTATTGGGAAGAAGAGACAAAACTCATTCGCCTCCTTTGGTTTTGAGCCCGTTGAGTTTGCGGTGCCTGTGGAGACCTTTACAATGAAGGTGTCAGGTAGGCCCTTGGAAACGTGTGCTTCATTTTCATGATCACGCAAGTGACTGTCACTTGCCAGGAAGAAGTTCTGGCCTGAGCACTGCCACTGGGGGATTTGTGGTGTAGGCACGTCTCTGCCTGTCTGAGCCCTCTTGTTCCTGTCTCTCCTGTCTGTTGGACTTGACCTCTGAGGATCTGATTTAAGACCAGTAACAGTTTGCATAAATTACTAAGTTGACCCACCTGGGTACTTTCAGTTTTTAAGCATTGAGAGGTCTAGACTGGATTGTAACTCACGGTATCAGTGAAACGTGGAAGGGGCTTTGAGTGTGACTCTTCAGGGCCAAGCTGGAACAAAGGGCCTCGGGTACTGGTGGGGGCAAGCACCTTGAGAATGGAGGGTGAGGCGTCCTCTGTGAGGCACCTACTGACGATATTCCTTCCTTTATTTCTAGCCTGACCTAAATCACCATCCATGCTGTTTCGCGGCCTCTTGGCTCTGAACTTTGGCTCTCTCTCAGTGTCCCACCCAGTCTGTCCTGGATGCTGGCAAGAAGGGTGGCAGAGAGCTCATCGGTATCGAGTGCCTGGATGCCCGCCCAATCCTTCTTCACCTGTGCCCATCTCCTGAATCTTTAGTTACTGCAAAAATCTGCCGTGAGCTGGCTGTCAGGCCCTATGATTCTTGGCTGAGAGCTGTGCTGTCCTGTGCCCCCCAATTAAAGGCAGCTTCTTTTGTGCATTATGAATGTGTTGTTTGTTTGGTGGCTTCAGCCTGCACCCAGCCCTCACCATTGTTCCAGGGGGAAACTGGGGTAGGATACACACACATTTGAGTTTTCACATTTTCCACACGGGCTTCAAAGGATGAGAATCTGTTTTAATTCCCCCCTGGGCCGGTGTGAGAACCCTGGGGCAGAGCCCTGTGTGTAAGGGCCTTGGGGCACCTGGCCATAGGGCAGTCTTGTCCTCGACCCAATGTGGATGGATGGCCTGGCTGCCTGGTGCCATGGATCCCGTGGACAGCCTCATCAACCCCAGCAGGCCCCTACCTTAAGGAGCTTGGGTGGTCATTCTGTTGGTCTGGCTGTTCCTGGGGCGGGGCCCTGGGAAGTTGGTGCAGGATTGGCCGGTTGCTGGTGGGTGGGGTCGTTGGTCGGGCCCCACCCCCGGGGACGGAATTTCCGGCAGGCGGCAGGGCGGTGACGTCACAGCGCCAGTCACGCCCTTCCCAGCTTCGCAGGCCGGTGAGGCGTGGAGGTCGGCGCTGGGAGTCTCCAGAACTTGCTGCTCCCACAGCGCGAGGTGAGGGCCCGAGTGGGGCCGGGGCCGGGGCCGGGGTGGGGCGCGTAGGGCTGGCTCAACACCTGACGGGCTTCTACTCCTGCAGACCATGGGCGCTCAGCTGAGCGGCGGCGAGGGCGCGGCGGAGCCGGCACAGCCGCAGCCCCAGCCCCAGCCTGCGGCACCCGTGGCCCCTGAGCGACCCCGGCCCGAGCCCGGCCCCTGGGGGCCTCTGGACGACGTGCGCTTCCTCATCGCCTGCACCTCTTGGTACTGACTCTCCGCCCTCCGAGTCGCCTCTCGCTACCTGTCGTTCTGTTCCCCTTGCCTGGTCCGGCCATTGTCGTCTGTCCCCATGGTCCCGTGTTTCTCCTAACCTATCCCCCTATTCTCGCGCCCCAGCCCAGCTGGCGCCCTGGACACGACGGGGAGTCGAGGAGGTGCAGGGGTGGGGGCCATGGAACACCGTCTGGTCTCTGGCCCCTCCTGCCACCTTGAATTTGTTCGCTTCCCACCCGGTACCCAAGCCACCTCGGACCTTCGGGCTCACCCCCACCCCACAGCTCCAGCCATCTGGGTCCTGGGTCAGCCTTCCCTGTCACTGACTTCCAGAACCCGGCCAGGGCTCTTGGTAAGACCCTAAGGCTCCTCTCCTCATCTCACCTCATCTGTCCCTTATTGCTGGGAACTGGGCCTTGCTTTTGTTCCTGGTCATTGCACTGTGTGCCTTGACTTCAGAGAAGACCTGGCGCAGTGACCCTTCCCATACCCCTCCCAGGGGAGGTTGCTCCTCCAGCTCGGATCCCAGTGAGGCATTATCAGGCTGTATTCCTGGGACTTTGGTAACTCCGGGCCTCTGGAGTCAGCCTTTTGACGGGAGGGAATGTCTGATTGCTGGGCTGGCAGATGAGATGAATGGGACAGTTCCTGGACACCTTAAAGTACCCTGTTTCTCTCCTTCCAGAAGTTTCTTAGGCCGCTCTCAGAACCTGATCCTCTTTCCCACATCCAAGGGAAATGACACACTCTGTATTTTTGTTTTATTTAGAAATGATTTAAAAAACATTATACAAAGGCTGATCAGTTTAAAATGTGACTGACATTGAAATGCTGTGATGTCCCCAGGCCGAGGGGAAGCTAGGCTCTGGGGCCCCCAGTACTTTCCCCCTCTGTCTGTTCTGCCCTGGGATGATGGACAAACAGATGACCTCAAGACAATGCAGGAGAATCCGAGATTGGGAGCCTCCAGGCTGAGCCCTCTCTGGGCCTAGCCTTACATCCCTCACATCTGCAGCCTGGGCTGCCTGCCTCCATCTCCTGCTCTTTCTCACCTGACCTTGGTAGTACCAGGAGCCAACGGGGAACCTGGGGGGCCTAGAGCGTTCAAGAAGTGAGAGCACCAACCTGAGGAGTGGAAAGGGACCAGGAAGGGGGAAAGGGAGGCCAGGAAGAGATGGATAAAAGAGACACTTCTGATCTCATCTTGGACCCAAGGCCCAGCCAGCCCACTGGGTAGCCCGGGCATGTAACAACTTCTCTGTGCTTCATTTGAGGGCAGGGTGAGAATTACCCTTGGCCTCCCAGGGCCTACACTAGTTTCATGTGAGTGGACAGGTGTGAGCTAATAAAGTGCTTTGCAAAGTATAAAACACTGTACAAACCTATGAATCACTAATATCTCCGCAGTTGTTCCCCACCCGCCCCAGGGAGCCCGCCCTTGGCCAAAATGAGAAAAAGAAGGATAATGACAGGGAACACAGTGGACCCAAATAGGTGCCTCTGGGACAAGACATTTTGCTTGGGACAGTTCCCAGGCAGCAGAAGTCCCTGTCTCCTACAGGTTAAGCCAACCTGCAGACCACAGGTGGCAGCAAGGCCCGTGTAGGCTTAGAGGGCCAGGGTGGCATCCAAGGGCCTGCCAGCACCCTAAAGACTGACACCGCCTCTTGAATTTGGCAGAGAGCCAGCGGGCATCACCGAACCCATTGGTCTTGCCTAGGGCTCCTCAGTGACAAGCAGGGCCGCCTCCACGGGCTTGGAGTGAGGCAAGCCAAGCCCTAGGAATTCCTGCCAGAGACAGTGTAGGGTGGGCCCCTAGGATTGGGGCCACGACACGTTGGGGGCGCCCTTCTCTAAAGAGCAATGCAGGAAGGTGGGCCTAGTGAGCTGGGTTAGCAAGGGCCAAGCTCGCGATGTGAACACTGGCTCTGGGCTGAGAGGTTCAGTGGGCCTCGGTGTAGCTTGGGGGTGTGGGCTGTGAGTGCTTCGGAAGGCTGCCCTGAGTTCCTTACCCCAAGGCCGTGAGGACATTGGCCTGGAGCCATTTCTGCCTCACCTAACTAGTCAGGCTGAGCTCCCAGGCCACAAGCTACAGGCTGGAGTGGGGCTGGAGACTGGGGGATGGGGCCAGAGTCAGGGAAGTGAAGGGTGGTCACACACTCAGATCAGCCTCCGGAAAAGGGGTCAGATCCTGTCCCAGCGCTTTGGCCTCATGAGCGGGGCCCAGCTCCTGGAGTGTATGGGTGGTAGAGTGGCCTTAGCAGCACCTTGGTCCTTATCACATGGGGGAGGGCCCGCCACGCTGGCCTCATAACCAAAACAGTCACCTCTAGTTCACCTAAAGCCTCAAGCAGCCTTTGCAGAATGGGACTTTAAACAGTAGAGACAGGACATTTAAATATTCAAGATGTGACAGCTAGGTCCTTGTAAGACTCAGCTGGGCCACAGCCCTGCCTGCAGCATGTGACCCTAAGTCCTGGGTCTCAGAGGAGACCCTGATGTATGGAGCAGGTTTCCTGAGGGGTCTGCTGCATGCCAGCAGGGGAAACCCATCTTGTCACCCACCGTGTTGGCAGCAGGGGTCCTGTAACCTTGGAGAACAGTGGGGTATGGGTGGGGGTACATCTGACCAGCAGGTGTTGGCAAAGAGGGACCAGGACTGGTGGCTTCTCCCAGATGGGACTGAGAACGCTAGTGCTGGCCTCCCGCAGAAGGTGCTGGGTCCAGCCAGGAACCAAGCTGTGGCGTCTCACGGACACCACTGGATGCAGTGGCCACAGGGCCTCCTCCTGGCTTGGTGCCTGGCCTATTGCCTTGAGTAGGGAGCAGTTTACCCAGGACAGAATGCTGGCATCTGGGTGCCAGTCGCCCACTCTAGGGCACAGCTGCCATCACTCCCTGCCCCATATTCAGGCTAGGCCAATGCACCCACCACTTCAACTACATGACCCCTGGCCTAGGGCCCTGCTGGCTCCGGTGGGCAGTGGCCAGAGCTGCCCCTCAGGCCCTGGTGAGGAAGGGCCTGGCTGGCCAGACTGAGTGGACAGAGAGGGCTCTGGGCTGCTCACACCCACTCCTGGACTGGCCGCTTATAGTAGGTGACAGGCTGAGGGCCTGCCTTGTTCTTGAACTGGAAGATGGTGTAGACCAGCACCAGGATGCAGAGGGACAGGATGCAGGGGATGACCACGGCCACTGCATTCACGGAACCTGGTACGTCGTTGATGGTCACCATGATGTCCACATCATCCTGGGGCAGCCGCCGCTCCTTGCGCCGTTCAACCTCCTTCTGGTTGCAGCCCATCCAGTCTCGCAGGATGTTGCGCGGGTAGCCTGGCTCCACACTCAGCTTCTGGTTGTCGAACTTCCAGTAGTCCCGGCCCTTGTAGAAGTAGGTGTAGTCTGCAGAGACACAGCCCGCATCACCACCGCTCCCAGACACGTGCCCTGTACCTGCTCTGGGCCAGTGTGAGGGGTGCAGTGTGCTGCGGCAGCGTGGAGGAGGGGCACCGCTCCAGCCTGGGGGAGCCCCAGAGGAGCTCTGAAGGAGGGGTGGGCGTATGAGGGGGTGGGGGCAGTGTGTTGGCACACTGGGAGGTGGGGGAGCGCAGTGCTTGGCACATCCTACAGATGGTGCGGCTGCAAAGAGGGGCACCCAGGACCTGGAGTGGCCATGGAGGGGCTTTCAGTGGAATTGGTAAGTTCGATTTGTGCCTGCCAGAAGGGATCCTTCTCAGCTCTGTCACACTGTGCCACAGGTACCCTCACGTGGGTCAGATCAAGCCCCCAATGTAGGGCTTGGACAGCACGGTCTCCACAGCTTTAGGGCCTCCGTCCAGCTCCTGCCTGAGCCAAGGGAGGCGGGGGCGGGGTTTGTCCTGACAGCAGACGCTGCCTCTTCGCGTTTATCATGGATTTTTTTTTCAGCTTGGCACACCTCACTTTGCAACACCGATTGCAGGGTCTCTGGGATCCTTCTAGGGGAGGGGCTGGAAGGAAAGAAGGGAGCAGGGCTGAGGGCTACCCCGAGGCGCCCAGCAACAGCCTTCGTCACCAACCAGTGCAGAGATGGAAAGCAGTGCTCTCAGAAGACTCTCATTGGCCAGCTCCCCACCCTGGCTGGGACTTTCATTGGCCAAAGTCCTTGATGTCATCTGTCTCTGAGGCTCCCCAGAAAGCAAGACCATGTGTATAAGCATTAGATACACAGGAGAGCCACCAAAATAGTTGCCGCTCCTGTCCCTGGGACTGTTGGCTTTCTTACCAGGGACGTCTCCTCAGAGAGTCCTTCCCAGTGACCTCCTCTAACGGCGCCCCCTCTGCCTAGTTCTCTCACAGCACTTCCACCCCTTAGAGCATTCGTTGCTGCCTTATTTTTTTTGCCTGTAGCCTGGGAGCCAGGACGCAGTCCAGGCCTTGTTCTCTGCTCCGTCCTCAGCCCTCCCTCATAACCTGGTTCTAAGTAATGACTGTGGAGTGAATGAATCTGTCGTTCCATATAAACCAAAACACACCAACAAGATGATGATGATGATGGTGATGATGATAGCAGCTAAAACATGGCATGGGCCACGTGCTAGGCATTGGTCTAAGGGCTTTACATAATGTCTTGTTTAATCCTTGTAAAACCCTGTGAGACAGATACCACTGTCATCCCCATTTTATAGACGAGGAACTGAGAAAATGAGGGATTCGCCCAAACTCACAGTAAGTGTTGGAGATGCGGTGTGAACCCAGCCAGGCTGTGCTTTTGATCATGTCAGTGGACATGTGTTCAACAAATATTTACGAATGCCCAGTCTGCCCCTGGCAAGACCCAGCCCCTCCTCTTGAGAAGCTCCTAGTCTGGCCTCCAGGGGGAGCTTGGAAAATGTCTCAAATCAAAAAGGCTTCTCTCTGTACCTTCCTGCCCTCAGACCCTGTGAAAAACCACCATCGAACCACCGTATCCCTCACTGCTTTTCAGATTTGATAACTCGAGGCACTCTGAGAGTGCAGCTGAGGACCACTGAGGAACACTGTCTGAAGGAAAGCAGTCAGTCTGCGAAAATACCTCTCAATTGCGAATTGTCCCTGAAGATGAGAAACTGTGACTTGGTAGCTGGTAAGAGAATTTACTGTGTGAATGTGGACGGATATGAGGCAGTTGTCTTTGCTCCCAGGTGGTGTTTCTCGAACCTGGATACCCTGAGAGTGTGCCCACCCCTCCCGCCTGGCCCAGCCCTTACGTACATCCTTCCTTGCTGATGAAGGCCCCTTGGGGAGCCTGTGGGATGCCCTTCCACACGGTGATGGGCTTGGGGTAGCCAGGGTCTGTGGCCCGCCGCTCTTCACTGTAGCGCCAGTACTGCTCGCCTTTGAAAAAGTAGGTCTTGCCCACAGGTTCCCAGCGCAGAGCTGTGTCAATGCCTTCTCGGGGCAGACAGCTGCCCAGCTCCCCCAGGCTGTGGGGGTACCCAGGCTCCACTGTCACCTCTTTAAACACCCAGTACTTGTCACCTGTGGCCAAGAGGAGCCCAAGATCAGCCTTGCCCAGTCACTCAATGCCAGAGGTTGTGGCTAGTGCCACTTGCCCATCTTCTACTGGGGCTGAAGTCATTCATAGAGCCAGAGTGTTGGGGATGAGGGGGCAGAAACAGCCCTAGACCTGCTTGATCCCCTCAGTGGGAGACAGGCCTCTTGGCCCAGGCAAAGCTTAGGGGGCAAGAAGCCAGAAGCCAGTCACAGATCCCGGACAACTCACTGCATGCTGCCCGGGCTCCATGTTTCACCCTCTTTCCTTTCATCGGACTTGCTTCTTTCTCCTCTCTGGGTGACCTTGGCCACTCACACACCTGTGTTCCCCATCTCCTGCCCACCCTCACCTTCCACCAATGACACCCAACTTTGAGGCAGTAGCCCACAGTCACTTTCCCAGTGGATCTGAGCACCAGACGTGGGTGCCCTGATGGGCCACCAGCCTCTGGGCATTTCCAAGGCAGCTCCCTGGAGTTCATCTCCACCACAGGGAGCTCCCTCCTTCCTCACCTTTTGGCCTCCCAGAGTCCCTAACAAGTGCCAGCATCACCTTTGACCCTGTTTCCTCCTCCTGACCTCTCCAGCCTCTAGGCTGGGTGACCCCCTCTCTCTGGACTTTTATAGAACTGACACAGTGGCCTTCCAGGGAACACTGATGATCTTCAATGGCCTGTACAGCCCTCTACTGCATGTGGCTAAGGCTCATTGCCCCACCTACTTGGGCTCATACAGACCCTCAGCAAGCACTCCCTGACTTGACTTCCTTAGATTGTGTACTGCTTGCCAGCAGGGGTCTGTCCTGTCAGAGACCAGTGTCTCTGTTAGGGCTGGAAGGACCCTGGAGTGTACCTGCCTCCCACACACCTCTCCCAGTTTACAGATGGCAAAAGGGGGTCCCAAGGGTAGAGAACCATCCCAGGTCCCTCAGCACAGGCCACGTTACCTTTGAAGAAGACAAATCTTCCGTCAGCCCTTTCATAGGCTGCATCTATGCGGGCAGGCAGGCCCTTCCAGAACTGCTCGATCTGCATGGGGTAACCCTCCTGCACTCGATTATTGCGCAAGCGCCAGAACCAGCGATCCTGGGGGTTAAGGAAGAGAGGAAGAGGCATAGGCCCTGAACCCAGTGCTCAGCCCAACACCTTCCCCTGGGCCCAGCCTCCACACCCTTGGTGACACCTTTCCATTTACTGCTTCTAACTTTCAAAGCCCTGTGAGGAAGACAGGATGCTCATTAACTCCCTTCAAGTAAGCCTCCAGATGGCTCTCACTGGGGGAGGGGCCTGAGATGGAGCAGACAGGTCTGATGTCGGGGAGAAGGTGTGGAGCCAGAAGGGGTGATGCCAGGGCCCAGAGTAGCCACATGAGGGCAGCAGAGAGTCACTGAGGTCTGCAGGGCCACTCCCCAGGCTGGTGGGAAGCTCAGATGGTCACTGATCCTGGGCAGAGCGCCATCCTCATGCATGGCTGCCTCCATCCAGCAGGGCTAGGACTATGGGAAGCAAACCGTGGGAATTCTCCCAAGACCTGGGTGTGAATTCAGGTTTCCCCACTTACAGCTGCGTGACCTTGGGCACAGCACTTAAAGAGCCTCGCCTGCAAATGCGGGTAATAACGGAGGATCAGAGATTATAGGCAAAGTGCTTTGAACAGTACGAGGAGTATAGTCAAGGTTGACTAAATGGCAGATAAGTAGGCCAAGGGTGTGGTAAAAGCCCTCCTCTTCAGACTGGTGCCTTGTCCCACTGTAGCCCCGGCTATGGGCACGCTGGGCAAGGCCCATACCTCGTAGGACCTCAGTTTTCTTACGGGTAAATGAGGACAATAAAAGCTAGACTTGCCTAGGAGCCATTCGGTGGGAGGATGCACAAATACAGAAGAACAAATGTGATTCCTAAAAGATGGTACAAAAGCTAGAGAAGAGTGTGTAAAGGTGTTTTACGAAGCACTTTCACATCCAGTTTTTTAAACCTTATTTTGACTTTCACAACTCTTGTAAGTATATTTGAGATAGACAGAACCTTAAGTGATTTTCCTAGGGCCACTTGTTGAGAGGCAGGACCAGGCTGACCCAGGGCGCCTGATTCTTGCTCAGTGCTCAAAACCTGCTGGGGAGAACTCCACGAGGGGAGTGGGGCGGTCCTCCACAGCCTCCCAGGGTGACGGAGAGGTGCTGCCCAGATCCCCTTCCCTGGAGGGCTTACTGCCTCTGAGGCTGCGGGTGTGGTCAGCAGGCCGTTTTCCACTGCTGGCCTCTTGGGATGGCCCCAGTTTCAGAGTTCCCCCAAGGTCATACCCTTCCTTATTCACTGGCTGAACGAGACAGGGGTATAAAGTTCCAGCCAACTTGGGCCTAATGCAGGATAATCCTGACCGGCCAGCCTAGCTCCAGAGACCCCTGTGGAATGGATGGTCTGCAGTGGGCCTAGTGGCTGCCTATCTCCCCTCCTGCCCGATCCCGCTTCCCTCACCAAACTCCTACCTCCCAAACACCATCTCGGAGTCTGCTTCCCTGAGAACGCAATTACCACACACCAAGCAGGCTGCCCTCTAGTCAGCCCAGGGCTAACACAACAGGACCAGGCAGGTGACAAGAGTAGCCTGGCTTGCTTTCTGTCAGGCACCCCTCAGTAGCGGCCTCTCAGCCCTGGTAGGGTCCGGAGACAGACACAGCCACCTCCGTGCCAGCCCCTGCTCCAAACCGCCATCTTCACAGCCTTGCGCTGTTTGATCCGTGTGCACCTGTCTTTAGGGGAATGACTCCCTAGTTTTCAGATGGAGAAATTGAGGCCCAGAGCAGGGAGGCAACTTGCTTAAAGTCACAGACCAGAGCTGGTCTCCAGCACCTGTCCCCAGCATTAACCCCGGGAAGATACAGGGTCACCGATCTTCCCCCCGCCCTCTTGATTCACTCAGCAGCAGCAGGAAGAGATGCGTGTCCTGGCCATTGGCCGGCTTTCGTCCGGGCCCCATAGCAGGCCGGATCCCGGAACAGCAGCCTTCTTTGGCTTCATGGTGGGAAAGAAATGGGAGGGGCCCCTGGAAGGTGCCAGTCAACTGGCCCTACCTTAAACACAAACATCTCTCCTCGGAAGAGGGCCACTGTGTTGAAGTTGCCATCACAGATGTTGGGTTTGGCTCCGGGTGTGGATGGCCGGTCCCCGAGCGGTGGCCGAGGGGGCCTAGGCTGGCGCTCGTGCTTCCTCTCAGACGGTGAATGGATCCTGCGGACGGGGAGCGTGGGGAGAGGCCTTGTGGGCTCCAGGGGCTCGGCTGGGGGTCCTGGAGAGAGGGGCTGCGTCTCAGAGAGGGGTCAGCCATCCCCTGCCTCCCACTGCCCCGTCCCATCATCACCCAGGCAGCTCTGAGACAAGCAAGTCGGTCACACTCCAGCCTTCTGTCCTTTCTCGCCATTTTTTACTCCCCCAATCTTTGAGAAACTAGGTGAAAAATAACCATTAAATGGGATTCTCATCTGTCTGCCCTCCAATCTGGTGTCTTCTTTTTCTTCTCTCCTGCTGTGACAGGACACATCCCTTCTTAGGCTCAGTGTCCCGGCCCTCCTTCTGCTCCCTGCCACCCCGCCACTTACCCTGGCCCCACCTCCTCGTTCCCCCTCCGTCCTTTATCCTGCTCCAGTTGGCTAGGGGCTACTACAGTGGATTCCCAAGTCAATATCCCAGCCCAGGTGTCTGAGCTACAGACTGGTCAGTCCTATTCCCCACAATTACAAAGGCCAGAAACCTCGCTGTCACCTTTCTCCTCACCTCATGTCCGATCTGTCAGCAGATCCTGTCCATTCTGTTTTCCAAACACTTTCCAGTTACCGTCACCCCTGTCCAGCCCTCTGCAGCTTCAACTTAGAACATCCTGCCTACACTTCAGGGCTCTGGGTGGGGCCACCCACTCTGTGAGGCCCTTAGGACCTCCAGAGGGAGCCCTTCTATGCTCGGTAGCCTGGGGGAAGTCGGGGGCGGGGCTAAGCTATGTGCATAGGCCTTTCCTCAAGTAAACTGGTCTTCCATCTCCACCTACTTGCCAAGAACAAGAACCTCACATACCAGCCTAACCAGAGAACTGGGAGGGAGGCATGGTAGCAAGCTTCTCATATTTCATCAAGATATCAGCCTAGCTTCTTATTTTTTCTTATTTAAGTTTATAATACTCATCATGTTGTATCAGTATTACTTGCACAGATGTGTGGATCTTGGCTAGAGGTGGGGCCCCTTGAGACGTGAACCACAGGAGGCTGGAGGGAGGTGTATGGAGGGGAGAGGGGGAGAGAAGAGGAGGGAGTGAGTGGGCCTCTACTCACTGTTGTCCCTCCCAGTAGCAGCTCAGACCCTCCCCTGGGTTTCCCAAGATGAGCGCAAGGCAGTGATGGAAGGGAGTGGAGAGGTAGCTTTGTCCACTCTGGTTAAGCAATGACATCAAAAGTCTCTAAAGGTTAGACATCTGTCAGAGACACAGCAGCCATGCAGATAGATGGCAATACTCCCTCCATCCCTGCTTGCCCCGCCCCCCCACCCATGACATGTAGGCAGTCACAGCCCAGCCCTGTGGTAGAAGCGGTGGCCCCTTCTCCCCTGCCACACACCGTAGATCTTCTGGATGCCCTGGAGATCATCCTGAGGCAGCTTGAAGTTGTGCGTCTCCATGTACTGGTAGAAGGGCGCCATGATGGCACTGGGGTCGTTGGAGTGCTCCAGCCCCAGCGCGTGGCCCAGCTCGTGCACTGCCACCAGGAAGAGGTCATTCCCTGCGGAGAAGGGGATAGGGAGGTGCCCGGGGCACCCACTTAGGTATCAGTCAGTCGACTTGTTATGTCAACAAACACCCATAGACTTTGTGGTAGGCCCTGTGCTGGACACTGGGCCATACAGAGAAATCGACACATCCCTGCCTTCCAGAACTCTCAATACAATGGAGGATAGGGAGAAAGAAACAAAATAAGTGAAACCGGTGTTCCGAGTGCCTTAATAGAGGACTATACGGGTCGAGTGAGGATACCGAGAAGGGAAGAGTCTTTTAAACTTAGAGGAAGAAAGATGTTCTGTGAAATCTTTGTATAAAGGAAGATGTTCCGTGAAATCTTTGTAAAGGTGAAGCTTAAGGTGAGCCTTGAAAGAGAAGTTAGTCAGGAGAATGGATTCAGGGGTGGGAGAGGGAGATGGGTGGGGATGGCACCCCTGGCAGAGGGAAAGCTATAAAGATCCAGGGACAGGCAGTTTCATTCCATTTGGCTCTGGAACAAAGCGCGAGGGGAGGGCCGGAGGGGGATGAGGTCAGCCAGCCTGGCAAGCAGGGCCCTGTGATGCCATGCAGAGGAATCTGGACTGGCTTCTTGGCTGGTGGGGGGTTTAAGCAGGAGTGGGGGTGGCGACATGATGACATCACTCTGGCTGGGGTTGGAGGAAGGTTTAGAGGACAGTGAGACCAGAGGCAGGGGGGTCAGAGGGGTGTGTTTGGAAGCCAGTACAAGGGTCCAGGTGAGAGATGGAAAGAGCCTGAGCCAAGGCAGAGGTAGTGGGGCGAGCAGAGGGGCATCCTGGGGCAGCAGGCTGGAGGTCCACCTCAGGAGAGCCGGGGCAGGCAGGGCTTTGGTCCTGCGGCAGCTTTCAGTCTGGCGAGACCTCAGTTCTAAAAGAACTGAGCTATGGTCAAGATCAAGGCAGGAATTCAAATTTGAGTGGAAAATGACAAGGTCCAGGTGCTGAAAGTGGGGCACGGGATCCCGAGCACGAAGCCGAGGCGGCAGCATGGCCCAGTGGTCGTGAACACATACCCCTGAGCGGGGCAGACCTCATTCACGTCCAGCCGTACCCCCTCCAGCTTTGGGAACTTGGCCAGAGGGTCTACCCGCTGAGCCTCATTCCTCATTTGTAAATGGGAAAATTGTCCTACCTTATAGGTAGGTTTGTGTGAGGATTGGACGAGGTAGTGTGAATAGAGGGCAGGGCACCACGGGGTAGCTCTGGTTACCATACATGACAGAGAAGGCTGGAGCCTGGAGTAAGCCCATTGATCAGAAGGGAGGTACAAGGCCAGTGGGGTCCTAGCAACCAGATCCTCCTAAAACCAACTCCCCTGGAATTTTCCCCTGAATTCAGGCCTAGGCTAGGGCAAGGCCCGCTTTGGGGGGGAATTAAGTAACCCCAGCTTTGTGAAAAAATGCAATGGGCCTGGCGTTGGGTAGGCTGTTGGATCAACGGTCCTGACTCCCGTCTGTCCAGTGACAGACCCCTGCTTGCCTTGACCTCTGGCATTTGAATGCCCTTGAGCCCTGCCTCTTACTGCCCAGCTTTAAGGCATGTAGAAGCCCATTCCTGCCACCTTGAAGTCAGAGGAGGCTGCCAGGAGCCCAGGAGGTTGGTTGTCAGGAGTCATAGTGTCCACTCTGGCCCTGGTGTCACTGGCAAAGTTGCTCCACCCCTACCCAGCCAAGGGCCCTGTGAGGGTCAAATGGGTTGAGGATTGTCTCGGCCTTTCTTGCTAAAGTCTCGGGAAAAGAGAAGAACCCCATGGGGCGGACCCAGACGTGTGCATGGCTGCCGCTCTGCTGACACCACCAGTGTTTTCAGTGAAGAAGGATGGGCTAGATCAGGGCAAGGTTGGCCAAGAGCCTGGGGCTGCCTTCTGCTGGGGAAGGGCAGGCTGGCATGAGCAGGCCAGGCCGCCCCCAGTTCCTTCCTCAGGTCCTGGTCCCTCTGGCAGCAGGGAAGGGTGAGCTCATCTCTGAGCTCCATCCCAAACAAAGACGGCTGCTAGAGCCAGCGGAAGGCAGCTCTGCTTCCTGGGGTCCAGTATTGGCTCTGCTCCTGGCCTGTTCCACCTGGGACAAGCTGTTCGGGCCACTGTCTCCTGACCAGGCTCTTTCTCGGGGGCATCCACAAGGACCTCGGCTAGAAACCAGGGAGCAGGGCTGCTAGTGCCTGGCCAGACTAAACCTTTGTCCTCAGCCTGGATCTGTTCCTCTGTGAGCCTCTGTGCCTGGGTCTCTGTAGAGAATAGGAGTAAGTCCTTGGAGGAAAGGGGCAGTGGGTTTGTTCCAGGGACCAGAAGGCAGAGAAGAGCTGGGGAGCTGGCATCTTACTGCACAGAAACCCAAGAGACCTGTGATATGTGGGCTGCTCTGAGGAAGTGGAAGGAGAGGGGCCAGGGCCAGAGAACTCCCTGGAGCTCGTGAGTGGAAAAGCAGAGGGATGGAGAAGATCCCTGTGGTCAGAAGTACGGTCCCTGGGAGCCAGACTGCCAGGAATCCCAGCACTGCCGTGTCCTAGCAGGGTGACAGTTTAAATCTCTTCCTCTGTGAAACGGAGGGAATACGGGTGCCTTCCTAAGAATTGAGGTGAAGATTAATGAGGCCAGGTACGTAGGCTCCTGGCACATAACGACCACATTAAATAGCCGGGTCACATTGAGCTGTGTGTGAGGACCAACATCCTGTCAGCTGGGAGCTCAAAGCCTTGGGCCTCTTAGCAAGTACTCAACAGTCTACTTGGCTACTCAAGTATACCTTATCTCTGCCTCATTTCCTTCTCTTAGGACCTCCATATTTGGCGAGGCCCATCTGATTGACTCCTCCAACCCTGCAAAAGGTTGTAGCATTTCCCCTCACCTCCATTCTTTTGGCAATGCTATCCCCTCCACCTGAAATAGCCTTATTCCTTCAGAGTTCAGCTCAGTGCCATGTCTTCCAGGAAGCCCCCCTTGATTTCTCCCACTGGCAGTGAGTGCTTCGTCCTCTGTACTCTCCCAGCAGTTTATCTGAACCATCTCTAGGGCACTGACCACTTTCCACCCCACATTATAGCCTCTAGCACACACTCTCACTCTCAGAGCTCTAGGACCGTGAGCTCTCCGAGGGCAAGCTTTGTGCTTGAGAGGGCTCGGCGACAGCAGCCAGGAGAGGACAGCGCCAAAAGTTCAGTATTTTTCCAGGTGGGGTCCTTGGACCTCCTGCAGCAGAATCACTGGGGATGATGGTTAAACATTCAGAGTCCTGGGTTCACACCTGGCTGTGCCACTTACCAACTGTGTGAATTTCTTAACCCCTTGGAACTTCACTTGCCTCATCTGCAAAATGGAGATTATAGTCCCTGCTGAGTCTAGCTCCCAAGGTGGGGAAGAGTCGCTGAAGTAATTGCAGAAGGGCTCTACCCTGTGAGGCTGGTCTGGATGACTCTTCCTGTCTTATCACCTTCCCTGGGGCTGGGCTCCCTCCCCAGAAGAGATTAGTGAATTCTGCTGACCTCACTGCTTGACTCATTGGAAAGAATTGAGGACAGAAAGTCCTGGGAAGCAGTCCCCAAAACCAGCTTAAAGGTGTGGTGGGCCAGACTGCCGTTCACCCAGACTCCAACGAGCTGGAGAGTCAGAATCACCTTCACAGTCCTGTGGGTTTCTTCAGAGAGCCCGTTAAACACACACGTAGGGGAGATTCTGATCCAGGAGTTCTGATTCAGGACTTTTGGATTAGGATTTAGGTAATTTTTTTTTTTCTTTTTAAAGTTCCCCAGGAGGAAGAAAAACAAAAAACAAACAAAAAAGTTCCCCATGTAAATTCTATAAAGGTTGGGTCAGACTGGCAAGCCTGAGCCAACCTGTCAACCTTAGCCTCACTAAAAGTAGGACAAGCTTCATCACGTGTGCATCCCAGTGTGATGGATTAGGGAGGACCAGCACCATGGAGGAAGCATTCTTGCCAAAAAAGTGAACCCGAATCTGGTCAGGCCTATTGATCTGATCGCCAATATCCAGGAAATATGGGGAAGAGAGACAAGTTAAAAGTGAACCAGTGAATCTAGTCAAGCCGAATGACTATACTGAGGACAAGTGACCCAGTCTCTTCAATAAGCTTGGGCAGCATGGGACAGAGAAGCCAGGTGACTGTTTGACGTGGAAAGGGCCTCAAGAGACACGTCAGCCACGTGGTGCAGGGCTGTCGTCATTTGGGCCCTGATGCAAGCAAACAACTAGAAAAGACATTTCTGAGGTAATTTGGGAAAACACAAACCAGGTATATGATTTTTTAGAAATTATGGTTAATTTTGTTGAGTTTGACATTGATTTTATGGTTGTGTTAAAAATAATCTGTTAGGAGTAAATACCAAAGTATTTACAGGTAAAATGATCGTGCCTGGGATTTTCTTTAAAATACGTCAGCCAAAACAGTGAAAGTGTGGAGGAGAGGGTGGATGAAATGGGAATGACATAATGCTGATAATTACGCCTGGGGGTTCGTAATGTCGTTCTCTCTACTCTTGTGAGTTTGCAATTTTCCATAATGGGAATGTAGGCTAGATAAGAAAGCCAATAAACAAAAAGTTCCCAGGAGGCTCTGCCCACTCCCTCGCTGAGTTTATGTGGAAATTAAGATAATACGCAGGTGCTCAATAAATCTTGGTTCCTTTCCCTTCCTTCCAAATGCTGTCCTAGGGCAATCGGCACATTCCAGTCTGCCAGCCAAGGCTCTGTTGCTGTGTTTACGAACTAGATCTGGATAATTCATGCTTGGTTTCCCGGAGCACAGAAAAGTCCTGACTCTTGTCCAAAGAAGACATTGCCCATCTTGGAATTTCTATCAGAATTGCAGCCATTCATCAGGATGGGGTGGGACAGTCAGCAGTTTGCCGGGATGGTCCCAGCTCCTTCCCGCCCCACAGCAAGGAGCGGGTGTGGGGAATGCAAACCCCCAGAGCTGGGAAGGGGAGGGCAGAGGAAGAGGAGTGTCCCTCCAGTGCTTCCCTGGAAAACAACCATTCAAGATTTCATTTATCTTTACGAGGGCTATAACTAAAATTTCATCAGTGGACGAGTGCCTGGCATCTAACTGGGGTTCACAATGTTAGTTCTCTTCTCCTCACACCTTATCAGTTAGCACAGACTGCTATTCCTTGACACTAATCCAAGAATAGAATGAGATAAAGAACAGGGGCTCTGAAAGCCAGGAAACACATCGAGGACAGAAGGCAAGGGCCCCCGGGGGCAGAGGAAATGGAGCTGGAGAGGAAAAAGGACAGGAGTCTGAAGAGGGCAGGGGGCAAAGAGAAGTTAAACAGCTTTATAACTTTGCCTGGGCTGAGCCTTGGCCAAACCGCCTCCTGGACCACCCTTTCGAGGATAAGCCAAGAGCTGATGACCCTTGATCCATGCAAATAGGAAGTTTTCTCAAAGAGGCCGCCCCATCTACAGACACCAGGCTCAGCCTCTGAGGAAATGGGCCTTAAAGTCTGCTCTCAGCCTCAAGGTAAAAGAACGCCCGGTATTTCCCAAAAGTGCCGAGGATGAAGAATGAGAATCTCCAAGGGAAGGGCCTGGGAATCTGTGTTTCTTACAGGAAGCCTCGTTGATTCTTATGATCAGACAAGTTAGGGAAAGGCTGGAGATGAAGACGGTGCTTCTTAAGGTGATGGAACCCCTGCATGGGAAGCACCTGGGCATTCGTAGGCTACATGCAGATTCCCAGGCCCAGCCCCAGAACCAGAGAATCAAAGTAGCAGAAGGTTAGGGGCCTGGAGCCTGGAGTCTGTGTTCTTTAAAAAAGTTTCTAGGTGATTCTGGTATGTCCTGTGGCTCAAGAGCCATGGAAGTTTAGCTCTGTGGCTAAGAGTGCAGGGTCTGGAGTCATAATGCTCAGGTTCAAAGCCTTATTTCATCATTCGCTAACTGTGGGACCTTGGCTAGGTTACTTAATGTTTCTCTATACAGTTTACCTATTTGTAAAATGGGGGTAATAATATATACAGTGTGGAAAGCACTTGACATGGGCCTTAGAATATTAACATACTAGTTGTCTATTATAATCTAGAATAGAATAAAATAGAATAGAATAGGATAGAATCCTCTGTCCCTTTCTCCTCTAGACTCCTACTGCATTTTCTTGGTATTTCTGCTATATCCTTCAGGACAGTCTGCCTGTGACAGGGTGACTTAGGCACCCACCTGTCTCCCCGACTTGACTGGACTTCCAGAGGGCAGAGACCGTGTCTTTTTTATACCATATGTGGATCCCCTGGATTGTGCAGCATGTTTCATTAAGGTAGGAAGGGACCGCAGAGATCACCCTACTCTAGTCCCTCATTCTACAGATGAGGAGACTGGGTGAATTATTTGCCCCTAGTGACACAGCCGTGTAGCTGAACTATGGTTTGAGCCCTGGCACTGCCACCTATCAGCTATGCCACTCGAACCCCAGACTCTTTATCTTAAAAATGACATGCACTTGCCTACTTACTGAACATGTGCCTTATAAGTAAATATGGATGAGGAACTCTTGCAACCTGAAGAACAGTGTTACTGTTGCTGCACAGTATGGACTCTGTGGATGCTCATTAAATCGCAGTGGTGAAGGGCAAGTTCTCCAAGGATGCTGGAGTTGTTCACCTGTGAGGCTGACGTAATGGAGAGTCAGTCACGTCATCCCATAACTTGGCCTTTGCAGCTGTCATCTGTCAGGCCAGGGTCTGCCACTTTCAGCTTTAATGCTTTTTTTAGCCTTTTTCCCCAGCCTCTGATTCATTACTTTATCTTCTTCTTCATGACCTAATCCCTCCCTCCTGACTCAGCTCAGCTAGACCATTTACTAAGTGATCTGACCTATCTCCATGTCCTTGGCTCTGGTGGGTCACATGTTGAGTATATTATCAGGGACCACGGTTCCCACCCCTTAGGTTCTTAGTTCTTGAACGAGAAGCTCTAGAAACCAGGAACTCATCCATCTATCATATCCTCCAGGTTCTTCCTCCGGGCTTCTGGGAAACCCAGGACTGACCCCTGTCCCCTCATTGTCTTACCATCATGGTTGGCATTTCCTAGTGTCCACGGTTCATCTGAGTCAAAGTGAGTGTCCCCTCCAATTCCAGGGCCAGGGAAGTAGGCATGGGCCAGGAACCCTCCTTCCCCATCGAATGGGGAGCTGTCACCATGGAAGCCAGAAGCAAAGAATATCATGATGTCTGCCTCTTTCCGGTCACTTTTGATCTCATGGTATGGCACCTCTTCAAAGGTCAGCGGGGTCACCTTCTGCCACACATCAAAGGCCTGGCGAATAGCTTTCCGTGTGTCTAGCTCACCCACCTTTGGGGTGTAGTTGTGAATGCTGGTGAGAGAGGGGAATGAATTAGATTAGGGGGAACAGAGAGTCAGACACTAGCAGAGCTAAAAGGGGCATCAGGAACCATATGGCCCCATGATCTTCAAGTTTTGATGCCTAGAATTCTGCTGCAGTGCCCTAGGGGTTGAAAGGGAGGCCAGGTAGGCAAGGCTCTGGGTCCCAACCCCTGCCCCAGTCAGTGTCTTAGCTTCCATCAGTGTTTCGTGTTTTGTCCTTGACAAAGTCTGTGTTAAATAGAGAGTTTCACTCCAATTTGTAGGAAAAAAAAATGAGTGGCTAGCATTTTCTAAAATTTATGTTCTTCTCCCAATGCATACAATATGTACATTTATAAAAGTTATAAAATATCTTGTCCTGGCTCATGTGGCTCAGTGGATTGAGTGTCGGCCTGTGAACCAAAAATTCTCTGGTTTGATTCCTGGTCAGGAAACATGCCTAGGTTGCGGGCCAGGGCCCCAGCTGGGGGCATGTGAGAGGCAACCAGTCAATGTTTCTCTCCCTCTCTTTTTCCCTCCCTCCCCTGTCTCTAAAAATAAATAAATAAAATATTCTTTAAAAAGTTATAAAATATTTAAACAGTGGAGAGCTTAAGTGAAATATCTCTTAAAAAAACATTTGGCAGCAACTACTACTTGTCTACCTAAAAGCTGGTATAGGGCAGTATCTGATTTAATCAGTTATAGATTTAGCTATTTAAGGTTATTGTATCCATATTGCATGGTTCTCCACATGGAGCATCACTACTTCTGGATGCTCTGCCCCATGAACACCTGGAAAAAATACCTATTTTATAGGGAAGGAAACTGAGGCTCAGAGAGGTTGGGTGATAGAAGGTAAGGTCAGAGTTGAGTAAGAATCCAGTTGTTTTTCTTCATCTACTCTACCTCTTCAGGGGACCCTAAGAGTCTGTCCAGTTTCTAACCCAGATTCTCCTTTAGTTTTCTTCTCTTGTCAGATTTCTGAAAAAATCCTGTTCTGATCTCTACAACTTGTTAGCAGGACAACCCTTAATACCCCTCTAAGATCTCTATCTTAGATCCTAGCTCAGGACCCAGGAGATCTACCCGAGATGGAATCAGAGCCTTGAAAGGTACCAAGCAGAGCCCACCTGAGCCTACCCTATGGCTGGCTCTTGTCCCAGCCCCACTCCGAATTCTGATGTCTGAGTATGCTGTGAGGGGCTCCAGCATCCCTGCTCATGGTCGCTGGTCTGACTTGGAGACTGATCCTGCTCTGCCCTTGGTTTCCCTAGACAATCAATGAATGACACTGTTGTGATTCGGGTCCTTTACACTCCTTAAGAAACAACTGGAAATCTGTGCTGGGAATCGTGCATGAAGTCTATTAGACTAAGGGGGAAGAGGGTACAGATCAGAGAGGGTGGGGTTTGTCAAGCAGTGACAGGAGAATGCACTTAGCTATGGTTCTTTGTCATGGCTGAAAGTCACTGAACAATCCGTACTCCACTTTCTGGAACTAAAAACGATTGGAATCTAAACAGAACACAAGTAAGAAGGACCCCAAAGACCAAAGAAACCTGAAGTTGTTGGAGGCAGAGCATCCTCCGGAAGCCACAAGGAGGGCAAAGTCATAGGTTCTCAGTACCTGGCCCTCACCCTGATCACAGAGCCATCTCCAGGGAGAGCCTCCGAAACTCAGGCCAGGAAAAAAAACAGTGAGGGTGGAGCCAAAACCAGGGAGGACGAGAGGAAGTCAAAGCACCTGTACGTGATGTGCTTCTGCCTCCACTTCTGTCCAGTCAGGGCGTAGCGCTTGTTTCTCCGCCCACGGCCCAAGTGGGGGTGATCAGGAACACCGCATCGGGGTTTCTTCATCCATCTGGGCAGAGAAGACACACGCACACTGTGGTCGCTGAGCATGCCAGGAAGACCCTGTAGAGCCTCTGGTCCCAGCCTGAGTGGCACTACGCATCATTGAAATCCTGGCTCTGATGGGCTCCCCAACAGGAACAGGACTGACCCATTCATTCACTCACTCACTCACAACTGGATAGGAGGAAACATTGCTGCATAAGAGCCTGGGAGTCAGAAGACATGGGCTTGATAGTTCCAGCTCTACCATGAATCAGAAGAGGCCAGGCAAGTGATTGAATTGGCATGAGCCTCAGTTTCCTCATCTGCAATATGGGAAAGTTGTTGCTGTTCTTAGGTTGTAATAGGCCTCAAAGGAGGGCACAGTGTGAAAATGCTCTGTAAATGTTATTCTATCACATCCCTCCCTGCCTTAAAACCCCCCAATGATTCCCCCAAACACCTAGAATAAAGTCAGAACTGCTCGCCTTGGCCCTGTGGTCTAGCCTCTGCCTACCTGTCTCACAACACTTTCACCTTCCCTCCCCCCACACACTCTGCTCCGGCCCCAGTGACCTTCACGCTGTGCCTTGAATATGCTAAGATTTTTCCCACTGTAGGGTCTTTGCATTTGCCGATCCCTCTGCTTGCCACACTCTTTTTCTTCTCATGGTTTGTTCATTAAAGTCTGCTCGGAAGTCACCCTTCAGAGAGGACTTCCTTCCCCACCCACCCCATCTAATCTGCTGTAGCTTCCTCTGCCCATCCCACCGCTGTCTGTTTATTCTGCTTTTCTTCATAGCATTTATCATTCATGGAAATTCTATATTTGATTCTTTGCCTCTCCCACCAGATTCTAAGCCCCATGAGGACAGGAACCTTGCCCGAATTCCCAGTACCGGCACAGGGCCTGACATAGACGTTCAATAATGACTTGTTGAATAAAGGACTGAATGAATGAATGAGAACTATCCAACAGTAGAATGGCATGGCTTGGAAGACAGCAAATTCCCTCTCACTATAAGTGTTCAAAAAGTGGCTTGCCCTGGCTGGTATGGCTCAGCTGGTTGGAGCATCGTCCCATAAACCGAAATGTCGTGGGTGTGATTCCTAGTCAGGACATATGCCTGGGTTGCAGGTTTGGTTCAGGACTGGGGCATGTATAAGAGGCAACCAGTCAATGTTTCTCTCTCACATCGATATTTTTCTTCCTCTTTCTCTCCCTCTCTCCCCTCTCTCTAAAAAATCAATAAGCATGTCCTTGGGTGAGAATAAAATAAAAAAGTGGCTAGCCCTGGCTGGTGTGGCTCAGTGGATTGAGAGTCGACCCGCAGACCAAAAGGTCCCTGGTTCTTTCCCAGTCAGGGCACGTGCCTGGGTTGGGGCCAGGTCCTCAGTTGGGGGTGTGTGAGAGGCAACCAGTTGATGTTTCTCACACATTGATGTTTTTTTTTTCTTTCTCTTTCTCCCTCCCTCCCCTCTCTCTAAAAATAAATAAATAGAATCTTTTTTTAAAACATGGCTAAACAACTGTAGACACGGAACGTAACTTATTACGCTATATTGTCTTTTTAAATGTATTAGTCTATTGCCTCTAATAAATGGGAAATTCTTTGAGGACAGGAACTGTATCATGTTCATCACTGTGTCCCAGAAGCTCACCCAGTGCCTGGGACTAAAGTAAATCCTGGTAACTGTTTGTTATATCAGGGAACAGGGGGCCTGGGACATCATCGAGCATGTAAAACGGGGCCATGGCAGGAGATTTAAAAGATCATGGCTGATTGGGGCCCAGGCCTTCCTTGAATTTAAGTCCCTGCTGGCCTAACGACTCACTTGCTAAACTATAGTTTGGGATTGCTGGAAGGGAAAACAGCCTGACCTCATTTGCAGTTGTTGAAAGCAGTTGCCACTGGCAATACAGAGAAGAGACTGAGAATATTTTAACCAAATATTAAAAGCCCCTTGAGGGCCTTAACCAGGCCTTACTCATTTCCATGTGCTCCACATCACCTACAGTGTCCTAAACTCAGAAATCAGTAAAAACAAACAAGAATAATAGCACCATACATTCAAATAAACAGTGATAATTTTCACAGTGCTCACATTAAAAAAATTGTTTTTTCTGGTTCCCAAAACAGAGAACCAGACACCTTGGGGTATTGCTTTCTGGGATGACAGTGCAGAGTAAAAAGTAGAAAAATAGGATGGGCATGATGTATTCATTAAACTGTGTGAGACAGAAATTATTTGTTCTTCACTTTATAGATGAGAGACAAGAGACACAGATAAATTGAGTAACTTGCAAAATACAGGAAACAGTGAGGTGGGGCTGGAACTCAGTCAAATGAATAAATGAACTATTATTTCCCTTGCTTAGCACAAGGGGGGGCTAGAGGAACTGTTTGTTGAATGAATGAATGAATGAATGAATGAATGAATAATGTGTGACATTTCCTGAGGTAGGAACTCAAAAGTAGTACTTTGAATTGCTAATTTAGCTTCCTTTCATTGACAGTCCCTTCAATGTCCCTAGGATGAGAACCAGGTGCCATCTCTGCAACAGTGAGGCTAAACAAGGCCTGGAAGTGCCCCCAGGGGGAAACAGGTCCAGAGAAGGCAGTCAGCTACCCAAGGTCACAACGCTGGAGCTCAAGGTAAGGTCTCTAAATTCTACCCTGACACCCTCTGCCCTCAGATCTTGTTTTAAGTGTGAGAGCCTTTCCCTTTCCATGCCTCAGCCTACCTGCAAAGAGGTGGGAAGAGTGGGAAACGCCTTCCTCCCCCCTCAGATCATCATGCCCTCTGCCTCCTCCTCTCGTGTCCACCTGCTACACTCTGAACCCTGTCCAACAGGCCTGGGGCTTTCTGGAACAGAGTAAAACCCAAGGCCAGGTGGTGCCTCCGCAGCGACACCAGTGCTTCTGCCCCAGGATGCACTGCCACGAGGTCTGCACAAAACCCTCAGAATAACCTCTGCTTTGACAGGCGGTCGGGCCCTCTCTACCCAGCTCGCTCATGAGGCCACAGGGCCAAGGAACCCGCTGTACTCCCAGCATCCTAGGAGCGACCTAACGCATTGTGTCAGATTCCAGTCTCACAGTCAGAGAATCCTAGGAATAGGAAACGTTGGGACAGAATTTTAGGATCATAAAACCCCACCCTCACCAAATTTTAAATGCTTAGACACTCAGAGTAATGGGATCTAGGATTTGAGAGGTATAATTCAACATTCCCCTTTGTAAATGAACAAGCTGAAGGCCAGAGTGATTGATTCTCCCACGGGGTGGACTGATCCTGGCCCCTTCACTGGGTGGATTTCCTGTTCCCCCACCCACCAGCTCCCCCGCCTCCTCCCAGCCCTGCTCTCTCCTCCCCCAGAGATGAGGACCCCACCCCTCACCACCTCCTTAGGAACTCACTCCAGGTATTTCTCAGGGCTTCATTAAACAGCTTTAATAACTTTCACGGCCATTTCTTAAACAAACTTAAGCATGCTCAGTCTCTTCAAACTTAAACGAACAAAATTCATTCCTCTCTAACTACCACCTCTTCCTCCTTCCTTTCGCTGTTAAGCTTCTTGAAAATTTCTCCCACACTTGCCATCTCACCTCCCCTTCTCCCCACTGCTATCTAGTAATTTCGTCTCCACCATTCCTCGGCACTTACAATGGCCTCTCTGTTTCTAAACTCAGTGGACACTTTCCGGTCCCCTGCAGCAGCTGAGCCCGGTAGCCATTCCCACGGTCACTGCCATGGCATCACAGCCCCAGGCTTCTCAGCTCGCTCCAAGGGGCTCCCTCCCAGCACTCTTCCCCTCCTCATACTCCCACTGAGTGCTCGCAGCCATCCTCGGGGCTGATTTGTTATGACTTCTTCGGCGTTGCCCTGACTCAGTGTTTCCTTCTGAGTCCTAGATCGATGTAGCCAGATGGCTGTATTCTTCACTAAATGGGGAGCCCCTGGAGGGCAGGGATCGGAGGCTCAAGCACAGTGCGTGGTCCACACAGGCACTCGGCCAATGTTTGGTAAATGGAAAAAGTGAAATGAGACTTGTCAACCTGTCATCCAAGGGTTCTCTGTATCAAGTGCACATCTCAGGCAATGCCAGAGGGGGGACTCACAGAATTGCAAGTTTTAGAAGCACAAGTCAGATTTAAGATCATCTAAAACCAAACCCCTCACTGTGCTGATAAAGAAACTGAGGCCCCACAGGGTTAAGTGACTTGTCCAAGGTCGCACAGCAAGTCTGTGGCAGAGCACATCAGCAGCTGACATAGGAAAGGACACCTTGGGGTTTTGCTTCCTGGGATGACAGTGCAGAGTACAAGGTAAAAAAATAGGATGGGTGTGATGCACACATGAGGCCATGACAAATGGGAGCCCAAACATGAAGTCAGGAAAGTTCAGAGGGACAATGTCCTGTGCAAATCTTACTCGATTGTTGTCTGATCCAACACACCGGTGACAGGGATCCCATAAAACTGCTGCATAGTGGACACTGCTGACTGTAAGGCCTTCCCTGAGTGCAACGCAGAGGCCCGCGAATCGTAGGGAAGCAGATAGCCATATGACTTTAACCAGTTCTGCAAGACATGGGAAAGAAGGAGGCATTATGCGGGAAAAGGCCCTGTTCTACCTGGGCAGAGATCTGCCCTTGACTACCAGGGACCGTTTTACCCGGGGACTTACGGACTTACGCTCTGGTTCTTCGTCCGCCACTCCCTCCCGCAGACATGGCACATTTATCTCCAGAAAACAGCTCTGTCGGCTTCCTCTCCTGCTATAAAGCTCTCACTGGATCTCTACTGACTACAGAATTGAGCTGAAATTTGCATTCAGGGCTTCCTAGTACCCTGACTCCTGGCTCATTTATTCAGTGGTTGCCTCTGACATATGACTAGACATGCAAGAGCATAAAAGCAGTTCATTCACTGAAATAAAATGGCCTGTTAAAATGTGCTTTCCAGAGACCTGTGTCTAAAATTAGAGTCTGATGAAGACTCATGCTGTAGAATATTTATTGGCATGAGATTATATATGACCTTTATTGCTAATCCCTCCAGAAAAGCAAGCCATTGTAAAAAAATAAAACAATGTATTATTTGATTTAAATATCAGTACATAAATATATGTATAGAAAAGCCTATAAGAGCACACATTAAAAATAATATTATGATTACATAAGGTAATTTCTTGTTTTTACAAAGTACACACTGAAGCAGTTAGGTTTAAGAAGGGTGTATGATGCCTGCAACTTTTTTTAAAAAAATAGACTCAGGAAGAAAAATAGAGAGAAAGAGACAGAGGAAATATCTAGTAAAATGTTAATAGTTGGGGAATCAGGTGAATTCTTTGTCCTATTCTTGATAACTTTTCTGAAAGTCTGAAATGATGTCAAAAAATTTTTACATAAAAATAATTAATACATTCCTTTGTTACAGTGTCATGGGGGACTTACTTTTTTGTTGTTCTTTTCTCTAAGTTTTACTCATGGAGTCATTAAAAAAATAAAAAGGAGAAAAAAACTTTAAAAGGGCAAGGAAATCTGAAAGTAGCGTGGGCAATGGAGCTCAAACAAGTTTTGAATCTGAAGGGCAGCAAAGTAAAGGCACTTATTGCCACCAAAGAGCATGAGGGGACGGAATCCTGAAGAAACCAGATCACCAGAAAACATCTGTGGCATCAGTTGGAAAGTGAGCAAAACGGCTGTGTATTCACTGAATCCATAAGCATTTACAGGAGCTTTCTGTGTGAGAACCTATGCCCATCCACAGAGGATTGTCCTGACACTGCGTGGGCTCAGGAAGGAAAAGAACGTAGGAAACGTCTCATTCCCTTCCTATCTACTGTTTTTGTTGCTTGTTCCTATATGAACAATCTAATTGTGGATGTGTCTGTTATTACAAGTCAAGTCAAACCATTTTTGGAAGGAGGCAAACCAGAAACTATAAATAAGTTATTTATTTCACCAAAGGTGACTATAATGTCTTTACTGCCTTGTGATAAAATCTATCGGACAATTAAAAACAAAATATTCAGAATAATAAAGTCTTAAAATATCCACAACAGAGCAACCTTATCTTCTTCATATTTTATATTTAAAACATGTTTTTCATTCCAAATCATGGCACAGGATATCAATACTTCTTGCAGGTCCCCAAACACTGAATCTCTTTCATGCCTTCATACATTTCCCCTCCAGCCTGATAGTATGATCGTACTTTATAGTTTGGCAAAAACCGTTCATTATTTTAAGGTTCAGCCCATAAATTACACTTCTGGAAGCTCTCCCTTACTCCCCAGACTAAATTATTTTCTCCCTCTTCTGTGCTCCCTAAATCCTCTATTATAGATCATATAGATCTTATAATATTGGGCTGTAATCATTACATATCAGACTCAGAGCTCCTCAGGGGAGGAGGAGTCTGGGTTTTACTCATCTCTATACAAGGTCTGCCCAGAAGGTATCCAGCCATGTAGTATGAAAAATAGAGACATTTATTGAAGAAGATACAAGATACAAGAAACATTGTACATAGGACAATGACCTGGTCCCTTTCAAAGTGGGCACCTTGGGACCTCACACAGTTCTCCCAGTTGCCATCAGCTGCCCCGTCATATTTTCCTGAATCTCATTGATGGTCTGGAGTCTCTTCCCTTTCAAAGGTGATTTTAGTTATGGGAAAAGCCAGGAGTTGAAGGGAGCCAAATCTGGGCTGTAGAGGAGCTGAGTCACCTGGGTGATTTGATGTTTCGCCAAAAAACCCTGCATGAGATGTGATGCGTGAGCGGGTTATGTTGTTGTGACGAAGCTGCCATTCACCGGTTGCCCATAGCCGCAGCCTTCTGAATCATCCGAATAGTTTCCGCAGAGGACTGTTCAAGCTTAATGCAAAGTTTGATGCAGATTTGTTGCTTTACTCCATCATTTTGAACGTGATGGCCACACAGTGCACATCCTCACTCAACAGTGTCTACCTCCCCCACTGACTAGTACAGTGAAGTCGTCATTGTTCATGCATGTGCATTCCAGTCCACTCTCCTTAACTGCCAGGTTACATCGACGTTGTGCGAACTGTTCTCATTATATTAACAATGGCTGAACTTTTTCTGGACAGACCTCGTATATCCAGAGCTCAGGAAGTGCCTGACAAATGGCAGCCTTTCATTATGTCTATTCAACCAACATTATAAGGCACTTACTACATGCTAGGCACTGTGCAAGGCATTGAGGATACAAAGATGAATAAGGAGCTCACAGACCCACCAAACAAACCCACTGTGAAAATGTAACACTGAAAATCTGGTGTGTGCAGGGTTCTATAGGAGAACAAAAAGGGAGTGTCTTAGCCACATAGGAGACGGAGAGAAAGGAGACCTGGGGGGAGGCCTGCAGGTGGAGATGGGATCTGAGCTAAGTCTTGTTGGATACAAATGTGTAATTGTCTGGAGCTGTGGGGGAGCATGGCACATTCTGAGCAGTATTTAAAATGGCCAGAACTTTGGGAGAGGGTTGTGTGGTGAAGAGTGGAGAGGGTTGGGAAGGAAGGAAGTGGAGAGAGATGATGTGCAGGGTGTGGCAAAGGTAGGTTTACGGTTGTTCATATGGAAAATAACACAAGAATAAACTCTGTGTTTTCATAGTCACAACTGTAAACCTACATTTGCCCCACCCTGTGTAATGATCTGTTCACAAAGTGGACAAATTACAGAGAATCATTTGTGACATGACTGTGGCCTAGGACCAGCCAAAACACTCTAGTAAGACATCTGGAAATGGACACGACAGGGCAACTGACAAGCTCCCCATCCATTCACCTAGGTGCTCCGACTTCTCAGTCCAGATTAAGTTCTGTCACCAAAACATCAAGTCTCTTCACCCCTCACAGCCAGACTGTCACATCACATTCTCTTTCTTTATGGAAATTTAATTAAGAATTGTTGAGCTGTGCCCTGACCTGTGTGGCTCAGTTGGTTGGGCCTCGTCCTGCAAAGCAAAAGGTCGCTGGTTTGATTCCTGGTCAGGGCACATGCCCGGGTTGCAGGCCAGTCCCCAGTTGGGGCATGTGTGAGAAGCAACCGATTGATGTATCTCTCACACACCTCACCTTCTCTTTCTCCCTCCCCTCCCCTCTCTCTAAAAATAAATAAATAAAAATCTTAAAAAAAAAATCATTAGGTTGAGTAAACAGGGTAGTATAACGGTAAAGAGGCGTGCGACCCTGAGATCGAATCCTGACTTCACCACTGGCTGGCTGTATGACCCTGGGCAAATTGAGCTTCTGTTTCCTTCTTTGTAAAATGTAAAGAATAATCCCTCCTCTACAGGACGGTTATTAGGATGAAATGAACAAATGCACCTGACATAATCACTCAAAAGGTGTTTGTTATCTCTTCGGATTACATGCATTTTGAAATCTAGTCATCTTGCCCTCCCACATTCTCCCTGGACCAACAGCCAGTCCTCGTGGGTCCTGTGGATGGTAGTACATTGTCACGGTCAAGTCTACTTGCTATCAGGTGACCTATGGACATGACCTCTCACACGGCACTGGGGACGCTGCACAAGGAGAAACGACAGCGGACTTGAGCTGTGTACTCTTCACCCTGTCACTCATCTTCCTTAGGACCAGACACAGTCACCTTCTATCAGACTTTCGCTTGAGGGAATTTTTTTCCCCACGGGAGATTCTGTATGGTTTTTGGTCTCAGAAAATGACCATTGGGCAACCCAATGCTTCCCCTTTTGGCCTTTCTGCCAGGAATCTTTCAGCCAAATGTATAGCTTAAGTGTTAAGCGTGGTGATGCTTGGAAGAAGCTATTACTTTTCTTTTCTTTTTTTTTCTGACCACCAAGTTATGTTTCGTCCTTAAAAGTCTTACTTAGGAATATTGCTTCAATCTGTAAACTGCTGCGAGCCTTCCAAAAAGAGGTGTGGCAAAAATCTAAAATGAATCCAATTCCTCTCTAAAAAATCCAACTAAGATGAATTCTGGCATTTGGGAACTGGTTGGGGCTCTTTGGACAGATACCACTGATAAACCAGTCAGCCAGCTGAGTGTTTTTTGAGCACCTGTCTCTAAACTAGCATGGAGTTGAAGAATCTTCTCCCTTCCTGTCCCCCTTACTGCTGAGTTAGGGTAGGAGATAGGGAGCAGGGCAATGTTAGCATACACCCACTCCAGCCTTCTAAGGCTTCGGGGGAAATTAGAGTAGCTCCTCCTCAGTAAAGGGCAGCCTGACTCACCCAGCTCCTTTTCTGGGGTACTCCAGCAAGGAGCATCTCAGAGCCAATCAGGATCCATTTAGAAGGTCAGAGTCATTCTCAGCAGCAACAGGGTTTAGGATCTAAGCCCTCGGGTCTTGGGTAAATGTCTGGGTTGGGACCAAACATTGGAATGGATCAGCCTTCTCTGGGTTCTGCTTCCCTCCCAGTTTTACTGGGGGCAATCCTCAGAGCTCAGGGGCAGACACCTAAGAGGGGACATGGGGGTAGGAGGGGCTGGTCAAATGACAGCTCTAAACCACGGAGCTAGGTGTTGAGGTAGGACCTGGTACGTGTGTGAGAGAGAGGGGGGGGGGCGGGGGGGGGGAGGCCAAGGACTGTGGATTAGCCAGCAGGCAGTTCCAGCCTCTGCTGCTAACCTCTGCCCCTGCCACTGTCTTGCTCTGTGAGCCAGGCAGTTGTCTGTTTGCTCCGGGCAGAAAGCCCTGATGTCGAAGCAAGTCTTCTACGCTCCAGTCATACCAATTCCAAAACATCCCTGCCCTCTCACACTTCCAGGCCGTTCCGGCTGCCTACAGAGCCCATTCTCTTTATGTGTGTTGGCACACCCACCCTTCAGGTCTAGCTGAAATGTCATCTCCTCTGGTAAACCTTCCTTAACTCTCCCTGGCAGAGCTCGTGGGTACCGTTGACTCCTGCAGTGCCTTCTCTACTGCCCCAAACACAGCTACCGAAGCCTATCATACCTGTTGGCTGATGTGTTTTTCTCAGCAGATTGAGTTCCTGAGGAGGAGAGACTCATAGTTATTTTTGTATTTGCTACAATACGTAGCACAGTGCCTGGCACAATAAATAACCACTGAATGAATGAATGAACAAACGAACAGTTCGTCTAGGAGGCACTGTCTGGGTAATGAGAAAGGGATTTCATCAGGAAAGCTTAATGAGTAACGCACACGAAAGCACCAAGCACAGTTCTTGTTGTCTATTAGAGGTTGAAAAAAACCATTTGCTGAAATTCAACCTATTGTGGTTTGACTTCTTTGCTTAATGAGGCGATAGGCTCCATTGTCCCATCTGAAAAAGAAAGATGAAACCCACTAAAGGAAAAATCCCCACTGAAGGAAAAATGACCTGTCTTTCATCTTTTTACACCTGGACCTATTAATCAATCACCAGCCACGCAGAAGTCTGACCTTTACAGCTCAGTTAACCAACTCCAAGATGTCTGTCACCCTCTAAGTGCGGAGAGAGGTGTAAACCCAGAGGAAAGTGAGAAAAATCCCAGAGTGCAGAGCAGGGACCAAAATAGCTGGGCCGCGCCAAAGATGTGGAGCTCACGCACAGCACAGTGTGATTGGTCTGCTGGCCAGAAGGCGGGGTTTTGGTTCCTGAGAAGCCAAAGCTGAGACATTCAGGATTAGTGGTAGGCAAAGGAGAGAACAGAGAACAACAAGGAGGAAAAAACGTGGCCTGAAGAGGGAAGAGAGTGGCAGACAGCGGAGGTGGTGGTAAGATTAGAAGTAGCAATGGAGGCAGCAAGAAGTAGATCAACTGGTGGTGCTGCTGTTTGCTCTTGGAGAACAGACTTGGCCGTGCTGTGGGGGGAGGGGAGAGACGGATCAGTTAAAATCGTGTGAGTTCCTGGAAGTACGCAAGAGCATCACACTGGGCTGCAGGGTTGGGCATGAGCCCAAACCAGGCTGTATGGTCTGGAGGAGGAGTGGGACAATGGTCAGGATCTGGTGTTTCACCAGAAACGCAATGGAGAAGGTGTTACCAGAAGGGCCAGAGGTGAAGTCTGTTCAGAAGGACCAGGCAGGAAAGTGTCAAATTTCAAAGCATGGGCTAGAATGAGGGAGAAAGAAGGAAGGACCTCGATCACAGAGTTTGGGCAACCAAGGTCATATCTAGGGTGATGATGTCATAGGAACAAGGCATTAGGGGTTAACAAAGCACAGGAGACCCAGGTCCAGTCCTTGAGGCCGCACATGTAAAGGGACAGTGACGGACTGGAGCATGGCTAAGGGAGAGCGGCCAGGAAAGCGAGGAGCTGTGTCCTGTTAGGGAAGATGAGGGGTGTGCAGGCTGGAGAGGGGAGGGCTGCAGGTAACATGACAATCTTCAGAAAGCCAAATGGCTGCAGCTGACGGAGGTACTTCCATTCTGGTTGGCACCGAGTGCAAAACCAAGACCAGCAAGGGAGATGACAGGACATAGATCTTGACTCACTATAAGAAACAACTTTTTAACAGAACTGTTCTGATTATAGTAACGATGATAATAGCTACTATCCTTAGAACACCTACGGTATACCTGGCATTGTGCTAGGTGCCCTAGCATGTGACGGCCCCACGAGGCAGGAATTCTGATCCCCAAACTGCAGATGAGGAAACTGAAGTTTGGAGAGCTTCGTATGTGGCAGGATTCCCACCCAGACAGATCTGAAACCCGGCATTCCTTCCTCCTTATCACACAGTGTTGTAACCGTGTATTGAATTTCGAGTCTCTTCTTGACTACACGGTGCCTGAGGACAGGGCCCGTAGTCTGTCTTCTTCACCATCGTGTCCCCACACCCAGCCCAGGGCCTGTCACAGGTACATGTTTATTGAATGAAAATGAATTGAAGTGTTCAGGGCAAGTGATCACTGGGCAGAACGTGCTAGAGAACAGGGTTTCTCAGCCTTGGCTCTATTGACATTTTGGTCAGATAATTCTGTTCTAGTGGGGAGCTGTCGGGTGCACTGTAGGGTGTTGAGCAGCACCCTTGGTTCCTACCCACTAGATGCCAGATGTCTCCAGACATTGCTGCAAGTTCCCCTGAGGTGGGCGAGATTGCCCCCAAATGAGAACCACTGCAGCAAAGGGATTCCTGTAGAGGGCTGCCTTGAATAGCCCCTAAGGCTCTTTCAACCCTAAATTCTGTTTTAGAGAAAGCGCTAGGCATTCAGTTGTCAGCCTCCCAGCATGAGGCTCAAAGTGAGTACTCAGCGAAAGATAGCGATAATAATGGCTATTGTCTTCCCGATAGATGACAAATAACTCTAACACCTCATTGTACAGTAGCCCCAAACACTGAGAGTATGTTCCTCCGTGTGTAGTTCTGTGTGTCGTGGGTTGTCAGCATTGCAGCATCTGTGGAGCTTGTTAAAGGTGCACATTCCCAAACCTGAACCCAGATCTACTGTCAGACTCTGAGGTTGGAAATCGGGACTCTGTACGTAAGATGAACAGGTTACCTACTAAAGTTTGAGAACCACTGCAGTAAGGACCTTTGGGAATGATGACTCTGTGCCATGAAGAAATGTATCACCTTGCCCTGGCCGGTGTGGCTCAGTTGCTTGAGTGTTGTCCCGTAAACCGAAAGGTTGTGGGTTCAATTCCCAGTTAGGGCACATGCCTAGGTTGTGGGTTTGGTCCCTGATTGGGCATGTACAAGAGGCAACCAATCAGTGTTTCTCTCTCACATCGATGTTTCTCTGTCACTCTTTCTCCGTCCCTTCCCATCTCTCTAAAAATCAATAAGCGTGTCCTCAGGTGAGGATAATAAAAAAGATACATATCACCTCTAATTTACTAAGGCAGAAAGTATGTTACCCACTTAGAAAAGCCTTCTATTAAAAATAGCCAGCTCCTGCCCTCAGAGCCTCGGCTGTGTTCTCATCCTTGGTCCTTCGCCTGCCCATCTCCTTGCCCAGTCCTGACTTCAGCAAATGGTCCATCAGTTCCCCAATAGAGATTCCACTGAGTCATTGCCCACTAGCATCAAGAGTGGGCCAAGATCATCCCACCCCACCCACTGCCACATTAGCTCAGTCCTTCCAACCGGATTTTTGCCTCAGTTTCCTAGGCTGGTACTCAGGTCCTAAGGTGAGATGGCTATAATCTTAATCTGTTTTTCAGCATCCCAGATTCCTAGCCTGATTCTCAGGCTTCTCCAGAGACTGAGCCTCTAGTCCCAAACTTCTGTTGCCTAACTTTGCTCTCTCCAGCTGAAGGTCCTTCGGCGATGACCTAACTTCTTTTGCTTTGTCTGTTCAATAGAGGACAATAAAAGAAGGCTTGCAAGGACTCAATGAGATGACGCACTGTGGTGGGTAAACTAACAGTCCTTCGGGGAAGCCTACATCCTAATCCCCCCAACTTGGGAACATGTTGCCTTACATGGCAAAGGAGACTATACAGATATGATTAAGTTAAGGACCTTCGTGTGAAGAGATAATCTTAGGTTATCCGGGTGGGCTCAGTGTAATCACTAGGGCTCTTACAGTGGGAAGGCAGGAAGCTCAGAGTCAGAGACGTCAATAGAGAAGCAGATGTCAGAGTGATGCCATTGCTGGAAGGGGCCGCAAACGCAGGCATGTGGGCGGCCCTAGAAGCTGGGAAAGAGACAGTATGAATTCTCTCTAGAGCCTCCAGAAGGAATGCTGCCCTGCTGACACCTTGATTTTAAGTCCCATAAGTCCCACTTGACCTTCTGCCCTCCAGAACTGTAAGATAATACATTGGTATTTTTGTAAAGCCACTAAATTTGTGATAATTCATTTCAGCAGCAATAGGAAACTAAGGGATGCATGTAAGGTGCTGAGCGGATCTTGGCAAACAGGAGGAAGCAGGCTCCCAATGTTATAGTCTGTATTCTTGCTCCAGCACTCTCGAGTGACAGGTTGGCCACCTTTGGTGACTCCTCAGAGATTGGCCCTATCGCTGTGTCTGTTTGCTCCAGCCTCTGTCCCACCGAAACCCTGCTTCCTCCGTTACCGACACAACTGAGGGCCCCGCCTTGCCGCCAAGCCAATTTTTGAACACTTCAAACTTGAAGGCTTAACCATTCAGGTGTCTGGAAAATGCACTGGTCAGCAGTACTGAAAGAGCATCTAATCTAACATGCTTGTTTTGCAGAAGAGAAAAATAAAACTCAGAGAGGGAGAAATGACTTATCCAAAATCACAGAGCAAGTTGGTAGAAGAACTGAAAACAGAGCCTCGCGTCCCTGCCTCCCAGGGAGGGTTCCCTCTGTCATGCTACACCCTCCACACTAGCTCTGATCTGCCTCCAAAACTGTGTCTTTCTTTCCTTTTTTTTTCACTTACAGCCAATCTAAAAAGGGCCCTCAGGATCGCCCACAACTCCCAACTGAGTTCCTGGACAAACACCTTAACGGCACCGTGTTGCCTCTCGGCCGCCACCAGCTCTTGAGTGGGTGGCAAGTGCGCTGGTGGGAACCCCCTGGCGTCCTGCACAGCGTCCTTGGCCCGCTCCCAGGAGGCCACCACAAGCTAGACAACCACCATGCCCAGGGAGGTGGCACATTTGGGGTTTTGGGTCAGCTCTGGGATGTCCAAATCTTCCGGTCCTAGAGAGGCCTCCTCCCAAGGCCAGGGGCGTGGCAATGCCCTCATTCACTCTCAGAAGTGAGGAGCCCTCATCTCCCTCGCCCTTCCCAGGATCTTGCTGCGGATGTGCCAGTGTTCTGTCCCCTGGGGCTTGACTTCAGGATGAGTTAGAGATGAAAAGAGGGAAGACAAAGACCACAGTCGGGCCTTAGTTTCTCAGCTGTAACAGGCAGATGGCTGAACTAGATAACCTCTAAGTAATCATATAAAGTTCTATGATTTTGGCTCAATTGCGGTCAGTGTGGAGCCAGCCTTCTGGTTCCTCACCACCAGTTTTGAAGTCCAGGCTCCTTAGCATGACACTCAACATGCTTTATAATCCGAGGCCAATGCACCTTTCCAGGCTTATCTTCTGTCTTTACATCCTCCCCTGTTGCTGCCCACTCCGAGGGCCCGCTACTCTAGCTACAGACCTTCCTGTGTTGCCAGAACACATCCTGCAGGTTCCTTCCTCTGTACCTTTTTCCCTCCCTCCTCTAGAATGTTCTTCCCACATGCATTCTGGCCTCTCCTTGACAAACTATTAAATATCCTACAAAATGCAACTCGATTGCCACTTCACCTGGGAGGGCTCCCCGGGGTCACATGGACTTCCTCCGTGCTCCCAGGGGCATTCTTTGCAGCCCTCACTAACAGCATGTCATGTCACATTACAAATAGTGGTTTATGTGCCTGTCACCCCCACTGACTCTTCTTCATTCAGCTTACAGCCTGGTGGGGCAGACAGACGTGGAAAGATGGGCAGTTTCCTTGTGAGAAGTGGCTTGAAGGAAAAGGAGAAGCTGCTGTGACAGTGTGTGACAGGAGCTGCGGCTGTGATGTCAGGGATGGCCTCCCTGAGGAGGTGACCTCTCAGCTGAGACCTGTGTGTGAAAGGGGTAAAAGTGGAATGATGAGCATCCTGGAAAAAAGACTCTCTCATTGAATTCCTGAGGTGGGGAGGAGCCTCAGTATCAGCAGGAGAGAAAGAAGGCGGGGTGGCTGGTGCCAAAGGAAGCCGGGGAGGTGGGCAGGGCCCAGTGATGCGGGGCTTCAGCCCAGTGAGTGCTGGCGACACGGGGGTTCGTAATTCTCTGCATTCCACTTTTGTGTGCCTTTGGGATGTTTCCATAAGAAGAACTAAAAGGAAGAAGTAGCAGCATAGTGATCGTAGTTCAGCCTTGACCCTAAAAGTGATGTTAAGCAAGGGGAGGGTAGAGGTAGCATGATCTAATTTTTTGTTTTGAAATTTTTTAATTAAATATTTCAAGCATCCCAAAGCATGCGAAATAATAGAACAAACACTGGATAACCACCAACCAGTTTTGTTAAACCTTGGCTTTTGCCATATTTGCTTCAGATATGACTGATTTCTTCTAGATTTATTTTTCAAAGGTCACTCTGGCTGTTGTTTGAAGAAGGATTAGGGGCAGGAGAGAGAGGCTGGTCAGGTGGGAAGTTTCTCAAGTCCCGATGGGACAAGCTGGAAGTTGAGACTAAGGTGGAAGCCATGGAGGCGAGGACAGTGGACACAGGGAAAAATCCACTCAGGAGGTGGGGTTGCGGGGGCTTGGCGATTAATTCTCTCCAGGCGGGTGAGGAGAGGAAGAGGGGGAGGGTGACTCCCATCTTTCTGGCCCTGGGTTTTTGGGGCACAGAGAACTGTGCACGTGAGTGTTTATGGTATAAAAGTGAGTTTTTAAATGACCACAGCTAACAAAAGTGGCTAATAACAATGTCTTCTTTTTCTCTACCTATTTTGCTATAACAACATGGCATGATCTATATTGATGACTTTGCTGTTATCCTATGTATCATTAAAGCCTAGTTCAAAGTCGGCTTTTAAAATGAATGCATGGAGTAATGATGAAGAAAAACTGATAAAGGACTTGAATGGAATCAGTCCCGAAGTCCAGACAACGCAGATGACTTGCTCTCAAATCTCTCAGCTGGAGAGGGCCAGAGCTGGCGTTCGCAGCTTTCGGCCACTCACTAGTCCCCAAAACAGGTGCACAGGCCTGAGTTGCACTAAGAAAGCTGAAGGCATCCTGGGCAGGGGCCAGCACCCAGAGCAGCTTCGGAACAGGCCCCAGTCCTTCCACCTCATCAACATGGCTCCGAACAGGTCACTTCTGTGCTCAGAAACCTTTAATGACTCCCCTCAGCCTCTGGCAAAAAGCCAGCTTCACTTCACAATCTGCTCTCAGCCTCCCTTTCCAGCGTCGTCTTATACACGCTGACTGGAAATAGCGAGTAACTTGACGCCCCAGGCACAGCACATTATTGACTGTTAGCTAAACATGCCACACACTTCTGTGGATCCTAGGTTCACGGTTTTCCTTCTCTTTGCACGGCCCCCCTCACCATTCCCCATCCTGTTCTTCCCTCAAAGGCTTATCTTCAATATCAACCTTCTTCCTAAAATATTCCCTGACTTCCCCAACCTCACCTCCTCCCTCTTCAGGGTTGCTCCAGACCTTGTTATGATTCTAGCATGCATTCATTTATTCTTCCAAAAAGGGGCTGACTTTTTAATGTGCCAGGCACTATTCAAAGAAGTCAGTGGTGGACACAGACAAGAGAATTAATTTCAAACTGTTCATCAAGTGTCTAGCATGTGCCAGGCGCGTGGAGGTACTGAGGAGACACTGGCTGCAGTCTATTAAGAATTCAGTCCTTCTCATTCTGAATTCACATTATACCATGTCATAAGGCTAAGCGTGTCCTTAGGGTTGATATCTTTGGTACAATTATCATTTACTGTTACTTGCTCTAGAACTACCTCTTCAAGGACTGGAGTGGGACATACCTGAACATGGAAAGGATTGGCTAAAAGGCTGGCACAGTAACTTAGGACAGAACAGTTTAGTGTAGTGGGGAAGGCGCTCAGACCAAGGACAGAAAATCTAGTTCTGACTTTCTCTTTACTGTTTATTAGTTAACATGAGTCCTGGGCAAAATATAGAGTAGTCGCATCACCCCTCTGAGTGTCCGTTTGCCCTTTTCTTTTTTAAAAAGATTTATTATTTATTATTTTAGAGAGAGGGGAAGGGAGGGAGAAAGAGGAAGAGAAACTTCAATTGGTTGTCTCTCACATACCCTCAGTCAGGGCCCTGGCTAGGCATGTGCTCTGACAGAATCAAACCTGTGACCTTTTGGTGCACAGGCTGATGCTCAGTCCACTGAGCCACACTAACCAGGGCTCTGTTTGCTCTTCTATAAAATGAGGAAAATGTCTTTCCTATCTACCTCATGGCATTGTTGCCAGGGTCATGAATGTGCAAAGTACCTATAAGAATAAAAACCACAGTAATAGTAAGATAAAATGAATTAAAAATACAGCCCTGGCTGCTGTGGCTCAGTGGATTGAGCGCTGGCCTGCGAACCAAAGGGTTGCTGGTTTGATTCCCAGTCAGGGCACATGCCTGGGTTGCAGGCCAGGTCTCCACTAGGGGGTGCGCAAGAGGCAATCACACATTGATGTTTCCCTCTCTCCCTTCCCCTCGGCCTAAAAATAAATAAATAAAGTCTTTAAAAATATACAAATACAGCGACTATATTCAGGTTAAGCAAAAGGAAGAACTTTCTAAGAGTGAGAATTATTTTTTTTTTTTTTGACAACAATAAAGATATGCTGGAGGCTATGATCACACTGAAATAAAATTTTGGCTTGGGAATCTGATAGTGCTTCTTAATAGGCCTACCCTCCCCCTAGGCTCATTCAGGGCTCTAGCTTTCCTTGACTACAGATACAGACCAAAGAACATTCCCCATCTTCCCAGAGCAGATCCCTCAGACTGGCCTAGAAGGCAGGAATTCATGATGCCCTTGGACCAGGCATCACACTGTTACTTATGCGGCCTGTTTTGATTGGCTTGTCTCTTTCTGCCTGTACTTATCTTGCCCAGAATGAAATTGGAAACTAGGAGGTCCAAAAATTTAAAAAAACTATTTGTGGGGCATTCTACTCAGCTAATAAGAGAAAGAGATGCTTTAAATAAACCAAACACAGGAAGCCAATTAGAGAATCGGTGGGAACCCTCCTCCCCAATATGCAAAATACAAAAGAAAGACTCAAGAAAGGAAAAAACAGACTAAATGAAAAAAATGTTTTGGCTTTGATTTTTGGTGAAAGATCAGAGATATGGAACCCAAAGCCAAAGATAGTGAAAACACTTTCAACTAAGAAGTCAGGAAACCAGGGAAAAGTTGTAGTCCTGAATCACTTAGTGTCAGGCTTAGTGCACTTGGGCAATTCACTTAGGGCAATTCAAGAAGTATCTGTTAAGTACTACTATGTGCTTACTTGGTGGTCTCTAAGGTCATGGTCATCTCTCTCAATTCCTCTTTATTGTATGTCACTGTCACTAGATGACAACCTACCTAATGGTCATGAAAGAACTCAAGGGTGAAATTGTGGAACTGCCACTAAAAGGAATAACCTCTGTTTCCATGGAAGGAAGGACAGATAGACAACAAGTCCTATCCCTAAGAAGGGTTTTAGAAAGGACCTAGAGATCTGCATGCCCATGAACGTCTATTTCAGATCCGTGCAATTCTGTGGTATCAAGGATAAAGAGTAGAATCAATGAGTGCTTGAGTACTTAACAATGAGCATTGAGAATTGGGGCTTGTGTTAGATCTAAAAACATAAAGCATTTTGGTTGGGGAAGGTCCTGCCTAAGAATTATAACTTCCCCCACCCCCAAATAATGTTTTCTTTTTCTTTTTAAAAAAAAGATTTTATTTATTTACTTTTAGGGAAAGGGGAAGGGAGGAAGAAAGAGGAGAGAAACATCAATGTGTGGTTGCCTCTCACATGCCCTCTACTGGGGCCCTGGCCCGCAACCCAGGCATGTGCCCTGACTGGGAATCAAACCACTGATCCTTTGGTTTCCAGGCCAGGACTCAATCCACTGAGACACACCAGCCAGGGCTAAATTATTATTTTTTTTATCCTCACTTGAGGACATGCTTATAGAGGGAAGGGAGAGAGTGGGGGAGAGAAACACTGATGTAAGAAACATCAATTGGTTGCCTCTTGCACTCACCCCTACCGGGTACCTCTCCTATGTGCACCAACTAGGGACAAACATGCAACCTAGGCATGTGCCCTGACTGGGAATTGAACCTGTGACCTTTCAGTTTGTGGGGCAATGCTTCAACCAAGTGGGTCACACTGGCCAGGTAATGTTTAAGTATTTAAAAAACTTAAGTGGCAAACTGGCTGGAGCTGCCTCAAAATGTTCCCCTGAGAAGACAGAAATAAATGACTAGGGAAGTCAGGGAAAGTTCCTTGTATGGGAACCTTAAGAAGAGGCTGCAGATGGATTGGTGGAGGGACAGACATAAACATCATGTGTAGATGTCCAGAGAAACCTGGGTTACTGTCTTAAGATAAAGGAGAGACAAGCCTTTCTGGACCTAGAGTGTGTACCAATGAGCAGTGGGAAAGGCAGCCCTCAAGTGAAGAGGTAGGGTGGAGTCAGACTCCAGAAGCTTCAAAAGACAAAGAGGAGTAAGCAACATATCTGCTAGCTAAAAAACACTATTTCTATACGGTTTCAATCATGTGATCTACTAGTAGTCAATAAAGGGGTTATTAGGTGCAATATGTTGAGAGAAGCAGTGAATGTAATTCATCTATCAGAAAGTTTTGGACAATATATTAGGCATTGAAAATGGAGCCATTATGGAATTCAGGGTGATGTTTTTCTCATGGCCTGAGAACTCACTTAGAGATAGGGAACAATGGATGGAAATAAAGGGTCACTTCTCTAAATGAAAAGAGATTAAGAGTGCAGGGGGCCCCTGGAGACTATGCTGGGACTTGTTTGATTTAAATTTTTTATAAGTGATCCAGAAGAAGTGGAGCAAAGTGAAAATTTCAGGGGTGCAGATCATATGGAGTCCTTTCAGGTAGGGAAATGCTTTGTTAAAGGAGAGGGTGAGAGCTGAAGGGAAGGTATTGAGTGAGATGCAGAATGGCAGATAAATGTCAATGTGGGGAAATGAAAGGTAATGCACTCCGATAAAAGTCATCCACGTGGAGGGTGTTGTGTTCCAGGCTATCAGTTTTGACTCAGGAAAGGGATCCGGGAGCTAGATTGTTTCCTAAAGGCAGCAGCCTAATGTGTTGGGGTCAGGAGACTGACAAAAGGATGGGCAGAAGCAGGAGGGGACCTGAAAACCAAAGAGGAAATCACCCTTCCTTTGTGCAAGACCACAGGGTCCCACATGTGGGGACAATGGTCGGGTTTATATCAGCTGAAAGTTAGGGCCCAAGGATAACTAGAAAAGGGCAACCAAGATAACCCAGAGGATGCGTACGGCTATTCTAGGGGCAGCCTGTGTCAGGGGCAGCCTGTGTCGTAAGAGGGGAACTTAAGAATGCAAAGACGAAGACTAAGAGAGGTGGAACCATCAAAGCCTGTAAAGCTAAGAAGGATAAGGAATGGACACACATAACCTTCTCTCCAAATCCTGACATATGCGAGCAAATAACCTCTTAATGCTTGAAATATCATAGGAATAAAAGGGTTTCAGAGTAGAGATTATCTGGCCCTCTCCCTTCCTATTCAAGATGGTAAAATCCATGCTTATTAAAAGCAAGGAAATGGCCCAAGGTCATAGAAACCACCATGGGCCAAGGTCAGATTAGGACCCAGGCCTCCTAAATCCCAAGTCAGGGTCTTTCCACTTCACCCTGTACACTCAGGAAGACTAGAAGAATCCTGCTTTGTACAGGGTATACACCAATAAAATACATTACACTGAGATATAATAAAGATGAAAACAGAAACGGGCTAGGGAAAGTTTTAACTACAAGTCAGCCAGTGATAATAAGGTCTTTGGAAGACAACTACCAAATGGAGCTGAAGAGACGTCCCACCCACCCTAAATGTTTTGGATCGTGTACATCTCTGAGAGTCTGGAGAAAGCTATGGATTCTCTCCTAGAAAAACACATTTGCACACACAAACACAATTTTGCACAGCATGCCAGAGTTTATGACTCCCTGAGCTCCATGCTCAATCCCCACTCTGGCAGATTCTTCTGAGCACATAGACTGCCTGCTTCAACAAGCACACTCAATCTCTTAGGATTTACTAAGGCACTAACTCTGGCTTTCTTCAGCAAAAAACAGCTCTCTCAACCAACTTCACTAACTAGAATTGCAGACCTCTAGGTTGGAATAGACCAAAGAAATTGCCTAGTCCACTGCCCTCACCCCCCTGTGATACAGAATAATGTCATGCCTAGGTTAGAATCCCAACTCCATCACTCACTAGCTTTGGGACACTGGGCAAGTTACTTAAGTTCTCTATTCCCACCGAAGGAAGGACAGGTGGGCATGTGAAATGGGGATAATAATTACAACTATCTCCTAGAGTAGTTATGAAGATTTTAAATAAGATACTACAAATTCATATACAACACAGCACTATGTGTGGCCTGGCACATAGTGAGTGCACAGTAAAGGGTAGCTGCCGTTATTGTCATTATTATGCATGTATCTATGTAGGTCTTATGCATGTATCCATCCAATCCCCTCTTGGAGCTTTGCTTGCACATGCCAGTGATGAGCAGCTCACCGCCTCCTAAGCTGGTTGAGCAGCTCTGATTGTTACAAACTTCTTCCTATATTGAGCCGAAATTTGCCTTTTTGCGACGCCTACCCCCACCCCTGTTGGCTCTAGTTCTGCCCTGTGGGACCATGCACAGCAAGTCTATCCTTCCACGTGACAGCCTTTGGATCTGAAGACAGCGATCCAGTCTTTGCGTGTCCCCTCGCCTCCCACCCCCTATCCCATCCTTTTCTCCAGCTTGGATATCCTCGGGTTCTTCTCCCAACCCACAGCAGACTGGCTGAGCTTACTATTTACTCCGAGGCGTTGTACGGTTTCCCTCACACACATAGTCCTGCAGGCCACACACCCCACCGCCAGCACAACGCGCCCGACCCTCCCGCGGCGCCCTCGCCCGCCGCCCCTGTCCGCGGTGCTGAAACGGCGCCGGGCCCCGCGGCCTCGGCACAGCCTTCCAGCCCCCGCCCCGGGACCCGGCGCGGACCCCAGGCGTGAATCCTCGAGTGCCACCTCCACTCCCCGCGGCGGGCGCGGCCCGGCCGGCGCCGCCCCCCGCCCTGCCCGGAGGCCCCGAGCCCGCGCGCCCCGGCCCCGCGCTCCAGCCCCACCTGCCCGGCGAAGGGCGCCTCCGCCTCGGCCGCCCGCGCCGCCACCGCCGCCCGTTCCTCGGCCCCCGCCGCCGCCGCCGCCCGCGCGGCACCCGGGAGGCAGCAGAGCGCGGGCAGCAGCGGCAGCAGCAGCAGCAGCCTCCCGGGGGCCCGCCAGCGGCTCCAGCGCGGGGCCCGGCCCGGCGGCGGCGGCCCGGGCGCGGCGCGGGCGCCCCGGCTCCTCGGCATCCCGGCGGCGGGGCCCGGCCGCCCGGCGGCGATGGCGGCAGCGGCGGCGCCTCCGGCCGGGTCCTCCCGCTGCAGCCGCTGCGGAGCCGCCGAGTCACGGCGCCGCGGACACGCGCCCGGCCCGCCTGTCTCCGCCGCCGCCGCCGCCGCCTCGGCCGCCCGCGCGCCCCCGCCTCCGCGCGCCCCGCCCCGGCGGGGGGCGGCTAGGGGCGCGGGGGCAGCACCTGGCCGGACCGCGGGGCGGCGGCTCCCGCCCGGCCCTGGGCGCTGGTCGAGGAGCAGGGCTGGGAAGGGGGTCTCAGAGGCCGAGAGAACAGCTCGGGAGGCAGGGTCCGAAGGGTGGGACTGGAGGAGGGGGACCGGAGGGGCGGCCGGGAGGGAGGGGTAAACAAATACTCCCGGAGACCGAACCACGTGACGGCTCTGGGGTGGAGGGTCTGAAGCCGGAGGACCGGCCCCCCAGGAACGAGTCCGAGGGGTGCTGGGCTGGGCGTGGGGACTCGGGAGCTGCGCTGGGTTGGAGGAGAAGGAGCTGAAGAAATAGCCAGCCCTGGAGAGGGTCTGAGGGTCTGCCCTGGGCAGGGAGGGCGAGAAACTGAAGAACGGAGCTGAGGAGCGCTTCGGGGGCCCGACCTGGGAGACATTAGGTGAAATTAAGGTGAAGCTCCTTCCCTCATCAGAGAGAGAGGGCGGAGGGGGGGGGGGTGGAGAGGGAGAGAGATCACCCAGCTGGGAAGATCATCTGTCATCCGAAACAACCCGTGTTATTGGGCACTTTCTAGATACATGTAGGTCTCTGGACTACTTGGAGACAGAAGAAAAGGAGGCTGGTTTCCTGAAGTGCAGAGGTTTACAGCTTGGTGAGGAAAACATCCGTGCAAGGAAACACGGGATAGCAAACACCAAGTGTCAAAAAGGATGCAGGCACGTGCTTCAGGGGCAGGGGAGACGTGAGGGGGAGTGGGGAAGCAGGGAAGGCGTTGTGGAGCAGGTGGGCCTCTCGCTAGGCCTCGAAGGAAGGGCAGATTTAAACAAGGGAAGGGGAATGGAGAGGACTTGTCAGTGGGAAGGTGAAGGCGGACAGGATGTGACTGGGGCAGGTCAGTTTCTCTGGAACACGGGCTTCCCACAGGAAAGTGCTGGGAAGTGAGGGAAACAGCACAAGACCTGAGTTCCTACGATAATGAATTTGGGTTATGTTCTGAAGGGAAATGGGAGTGGTGGTGATCCAAGGTTTTTTGTTTGTTTGTTTGTTTTGAGCAGGATGATGTGTGGAAAATGGTGTTTTATAGTTGCCTGGTAATTTGGAAGAGTGGAAAGGGAACATGCTTTAGAATCAGACCAATGTTAGCCTCTTGGCTCCATTCCATCTTAAAAAAATGATGCTGATGTTACTGCATAAGGCTGCTGTAAGGATGAAGTGCTCAGCGCTTAGTAGATGTTCCACACCAGTTCCCCTCCCAGGGTGCAGACCAGGGACCACCGCGGCAGGCAGATTAGCTGGGAGGCTACTGCAATGGTCTGGGTATAAAGAACTAGAGACAACAAAAATAGGTAACATTTGTTAAATGCTTACTATGTAGACAGCACGAGGCTAAGCCTTTTACTGTTATATCTCATTTAATCCTCATAGAGAAACCCTATGAAATAGGTACTATTATTATTACCCCTCATTTAGGATAAAGAACTAGAAGCTCTGAATAAGTTTGCCAAATTCACAGGATTCCTAAGAGCTGGAGCAATCTGACCTCAGAATTCCATTTTTTTTTTTTTTTTCTTCCTAGAATAGGGGAGGAGACAGATTTAGGAGACATTGGGCAAAGAGGAAGAGAGAAAAGAGTTTGGAGTAATGGCAATTCCAGAAAGATGGATGGTAGTGTCTTCACAGAAATGAAGCTGTTTCCCTTCTTGAGTCAGATACCTGGATTCAGGTATGGGCTGTTACTACTGTGTAGTGCGCCTTTGGGCAAGTCACTTCATCTCTGTGAGCCTTGATTTTCTTATTTGTAAAAGAAAACTCATAACACTGTTCTCCCCACTTCATGAAGGGGGCCATGTGAAGGGTTGGGATTCACTTTGTAAAGTACAGAGTTAACTGAGTGAACGTTAGGAAAAACTTTGACATTGATGATATTATCAAGAAGCATTATATTTGTGCCAGAACTCACTGTAGGAAAATGGGAGACCTCCCTTCCCTTCGCCTCCTATCTGATTTCTTCTTTTTTTAAAGATTTTATTTATTTATTTTTAGAGAGAGGGGAAGGGAAGGAGAAAGAGAGGGAGAGAAACATCAATGTGTGGTTGCCTCTTGTGCACCCCCTACTGGAGACCTGGACTGCAAGCCAGGCATGATCCCTGACTGGGAATCGAACCGGTGACACTTTGGTTCACAGGCCGGCACTCAATCCACTGAGCCACACCAGCCAGGGTCCTCTCTTATTTCTCCATTCAACAAATATTTATTTAATATGTTTTGGGTGCTGGCTGGATTGGAGACTTAAGGAAGATTAAGTTGTTGCCTGTAGTCTACTAGAGAGATTTACAATTACATAGAAATACTTTCACTGAAGACCTGAGGGACCAAGGGAGTGGACCATGCAGGTATCTTGGAGAGATGAATTCAGACAAAGAGAATAGGAAGTGAAAAAGTCCCGAGGCAAGGACATGCCTGGTAAATTTGAGGAACAATATGGAGACCGGAGTGGTTGGAAAGGAAGAAGCGTGAGAGTATTAGAAGATGGGGATTGTGAGAGGGAAGGGTTTTTAACTACCTGACATAAAAAGCCAGGGGAAGGTTTTGAAAATAGAAGAGACATCTTCTAATGTAGCTTTAACAAAAGCACTTTGTTTGCTGCTCTGAGAACAGGTAGAGAGGCCATAGCAGAAAGTCCAGGTAGGAACTATTGCTGTAATCAAGGTACAGGCTGATGGTGGCTTGGGCCAGTGTCCAAGTGAGGACAGTGAAGTGTAGTTGGATTTTCAATAAATTTTGAAAGTAGAGTTGACCAGACTTGGCAATGGGTTGGGTACGAGGTCTGAGAACAAGAGAACAGTCAAATTACACCAAACTTTTTGACCCAAGTAACTAGAAGAATGGAGTTGCTAGTATCAGACATAAAGAAGGGTGCAGGAAGGACAGGTTTGAAAAGAAATATTACGAATGTGGGTTTGAACATAAGTGGGGGATGTTCAGTGAGTTAAGTACCCAAGTGGAAGTGGCAAGTTTCATGTTCCGGAAAGAGGTCTAGACTGAAATATGAATTTAGAGGCTTTCAAAATATAGGTAATATTTAAAAATCAAGGGACCAGAAGAAGTTACTTAGGAAGTGAGTGTAGAGAGAGAAGGAAAAAGTTCTGATGACTCAATCCTGAGGCAACTCTAATATTTCGAGGTTGGAAAAATAAAGAGGAATCCACAAAAGACACTGAGAAGGAACAGGCAAAAACAAAACTAGGAGAGAGAGAAATCCCAGAAGCCAAGTGAAGAAAAGTGTTTTAAGGGACAAAGAGTAATCGATTGTTCTAAATGCTTCGTAGAGCTCAGATAATATGATGATTAAGAAACGATAATTTGATTAACCAATGCGGAGAGACTGGCGATCTTGAGAAGGGCAGTTTTGGTGGCATGCAGGGGACAAAAATCTGATTGAAGTAAATTCAAGAGAGAATAGGAGAGGAATTGGAAATGTTCAGTACACACACCTTTGTCAAGGAGTTTTCTGCAAAGGGAAGGAGAAAAAGTGGTGGCTGGAGGAGGAAGTGGAGTCAAAAAAGGGTTGTTTTTGTTTGTTTTCAAGATGGGCAAAAATACTGTCTAAATGTGGACCGAGAAGGATCCAGCAGAGAGGGAAAATTTGATGCTGCTGGAGAGAGGGGGACGAACAGCGGCAGCGAGGTCCTTGAGGACCCGAGTCCATGAGTGGAGAGGCTGGCGGCGAGCTGGGGTAACTTGTCCACAGTGGGAGGGAAGAAGCTGGGCATGGTGCCAGCGTGGAGGAGCTCCTAGGGGACTTGCGTTTATTGGTTACTTCGTTCAGCCCTGTGCCAGATGCTTTCCTCACAACAGTCCTTGATGTTGGCGGGAGATGGGTTAAGAGGTTGTTGCAACGAGGCAAGAAAAGTTGAGGACGGAACGAAAACGCTCTGAAGTTCCGAGACACTGTGCTCTTTATGCCGTGGAGCATCCCCCTCCCTCTCCCCCCCAGATCACGTGGGTTTCTTCTCTGCAGATATCAGAATGCCTTCCGCTCGGTGCCAAGATTCTTTGCTTGACCCAACTTGACCCAGGCTCTTGAGTCTGCTAGGCCCATCTGTGTGCACTTCCTTGTAAATGTAGTTTTGAGCCCTGCGAAGTGAGTTTAACTAAAGACCCCCACCCTCGATATCTGATGATCACCTTGATATCTGATTGGGTCCCTCAGCCTCCACCAATCCCCAAGTGATGTCTGATCATTCTGGCCTTTCCTCAACAAGGATCCTGTTAGGTTCCTTCCGTCCGAATCCCGGACCCCTGATGATTCTTCTTAGTAATTTTCCATCCACTGACTCTTGACCTGCTTCCTGACTGTCAGCTCCCACTTGGACCATGGTGGATCCATAGTTGAGACTAATCGCTCCCGCCCACTGCAGAACTCCAGTGCAGTGGACCCTGTGCCTATGGTGGTAGTCCCCCTGCTGTGAGTCAAGTCTTCCGCACCATTGCTTTAACGAGGGTCGTTGAACTTTTTTCCCTTTAACATTTGATAGGAAGAAACTAACTTACGAGCTCAATCACAGGGCACAGATACTTCTTATAAAGGAAGGAAATAATTGCGAAAATCTGCAGCACTGGGCCAGCTTGTGCTGCTTGCTGGGAGGCCCTAGGCGTGTGGCCGGCCAAATTTATCCCCAAAATAAAACCAAAAAATAATAATAATAAAACAAAACCCCCAAACAACCTAAAACAGGAATAGGAAAGAATGAAGTTCTTACTTGAAATCTGAAAGGAAATAGAGTTGGGAGACGTAGAAGTATCTCTGACATTCCTGCTTCTCCCGAACCCTTACTGCAGCAGCCAGCGTTTAATGAGGGCTTGGTGTCTGCCAAGCAATGTTTCAATGTTATCTCGCTTAATCCTCACGACTGTCCTGTGAAGTGGATTCTAAGGGAAAGTTGAGAGGGGAGATGGTTTACTCAATGATACACCTAGGAGAGAGCAAAACCAGGAATAAAATCCAAGTACCTGACACTGGAGTGTGTGTGCTTAACTCCTGGCACCTTTGTTCATTCGTTACCTTAAAAATTCCATAAACATGACTAAGCAGCCACTCTTGAAGGTCCTGTGGCAAGTGAGATAGTTTTCAGGTAAAAAAAAAAAGAAGAAAAAGATGAGATGTGAGCACGTATTCAATGTGACAAATAACCTCAACATATTACAATGTCCTTTAGGGCTGTGAGGGAGTGCAGTCACTCTGGCGGGGGAAATCGGGGAGATCCAGGAAGATCAAAAAGGAAGTGGTATCTGAGATGAGCCTCTGTCAACAGGTAATTGTTTTATGTGCAATATACACCACGCATGCTTACAAGTTATAAGCAATGGAAGATTGTGTGAAGTTTTAATTGGCCAAAATGGGGGGTAAAGCGTAGAGGGAGGAGAGGGTCCGGTTGTTAAGGATGTAAAGAAGTCCCAGTTCAATCCCCTGCCTCAGTCTCGAGATCCAGCCTCAAATGATTTGGGGGTATTTTCCACTTAGATTTTTCCCTGAAGAGCATATTCAAAGTGAGGTTCATACAATGGAACACTATTGAGGCCATTACAAATGAGAAAGTACTTTATGAACTGTTAGAAAATTATTTCCAAAATATAATGTTAAATGAAAAAAATCGCAAGAAGCAGAATACTGGGTATAGTATGCTACTATTTATGTAATGATATTATGGGAGAAAAGGGGGCGGGGGGTGGGGAGAGAAAGAGAGGGAGAGAGAGAGAGAAAATGAACTTTCTTTTTTGCCAGTAAAAAGGAGAAATATGTGAGGGTACCCACAGCACCGGTGACAGCGAATGCCTCACTGGAGGGTAACTGTGGTTATGTGGTGTGAGGACAGGGGAGGGAGCTTTTTCACTATATACATCTTTGTGTCCTTTGACCTTTTTAAAAACCATATGGATATATTATCTACTAAATAAATAAACATAAGTTGAATTTTTTTTAAAAAAGTAAGTGTAAAGTCTCTAAAGGCCATTCCCTAAAAAGAGGGCACCTACTGAAATATAAGCAAAAGCTATTCACTTTAGGTGGGTGGTTTCAAAAATTCAGACCTCCAGAGATAAAGTAAATTTTATAATAAACTAGGGAAAATGTTTATTATTAGTTTTCTTAACATAAGACAGCTCTTAAAAACCAATAAGAAAAGGGCGTATCACCCAGTTCAAAAGTGGTAAAGGACAAATGGGCTTCAGGTAAACAGAAATATGAATGGACTTACATATATTTTTAAGGGACCAACTTCATTTGTATTTAAAGAAAGGCAAATTAAAACAATGAGCTATTGTTTTCTCACAAGACTGCAAGTATAAAAAAACTTTGGATAGTACAGAGTGTTAAAGAGGGCACGAGGAAAGTACTGTTGGAAGGGGCAGAAAGGGAATGCTTTTCTTGGAGCACAAATTAGCAATGCCTCTCCATCTTGAAAATGAGCACACCTTTGACCCAGCTACTCTGATTCTGAGAATTTATCTTAGTTAGATAACCTTTGCATATGTACAAAGACAAACATACAAGATTATTCGTTGCGGCTTTCTTCATACTTCCAAAAGATCAAAGGCAACCTAATTATTTTCCAGTTGGGAAAACTGCTACATCTAAACAGAGGAACATTAGATAGGCGTTGGAAAGGACAATGTGGATCTGTGTTACTGGTATGACCAGACCTTCATTTAGCTCCCTCATTATCTCAAGGGTTTGACCTGTGGCTTACACTTTTTTCTGGGGATGGGGGCGGGTAACCCTAGCACCTCACACATCGCCTAAGCACATGGGAGTTGAGAGAATGAGTTGGAATGGATAGTTTGGAGGGGTGCGCTAAGTAATCAGCCATGTTGCTTCACAGTTAACCTCTCGCCTTCATGTTGCTAAGCTGGATTGGACTCTAATGTCACTGAAGCCAGCAGGCCCTGAGGGCTGGCTCTTGCTTCTAAGAGCCGTGATGCAGTTTCAGATGGTCCCCTGGAGTGGTGGGAGATCCCTGAACTGTCAAGCCTTTGGAGGATCCCCCAAACCACCCACACCTATCTCTGAAACTCCTTATACTCTTCAGGTAGTTAAAGTAGGGGTCTGATTCCATCAGGGCCAGCTGATCCCATCAGTCAGTTTCAGGTTCCAGGAACCTGGCAATAGTTTCAGATTGCCCATAACCCTTTGCAACACTAGTTTTCAAATAGGGGTATGCAATATCCCGATGATACATGAAGACTTTCTGAAGGGTACTCGTGCACTGATATTTTTAAGGGAATTAATTTCCTGATCCTCAGCTTCCGTATGTACTCTACCTGAGAAAGGTCCTGGGGTTAAGGTTCCAAGCTGGCTTTTACTTCATAATTATGGTTCTGCTAGTCTTCATTAGGGCATACTCCACCCTGGCTAGGGTGGCTCAGTGGATTGAGCGCTGGCCTGCGAACCAAAAGGCCGCTGGTTCCCAGCCCAGAGCACATACCTGGGTTGCAGGCCAGGTCCCCAATTGGGGGGTGAGCAAGAGGCAACCAACTGATGTTTCTTTCCCTTTCTTTCTCCTTTTCCCTCTCTCTAAAAATAAATAAATAAAATCTTTGAGAGAGAGAGAGAGATCCCTGGATCTTACTATAGTACATTGCCTGGGGCAATAAAAAATCCTGGAGGTGACAGAGGAACAATTAAAACCATCAGTTTCAGGGAACTACCCTTTCATGATGGAGTGGCATCATTTATCAAAATTATTTTTGGTGGCATGTGAGAAAAAGCACGAGGACTACTGCTCCAGGACTACTGCTCCAGGACAATACACTCTGGTGGCCTCTGGAGGGTTTTCGAGGAGGTCCTGGCCTGGTCCTCTCAACCTCTAGGCCTCTGTTTCACAGGCTAGCCAGGCACGCAGCTCCTGCGTGATTTCTGCAGAACTTCCACCTCGGTTCTCCAGTCTCCCAGTGGAAACACACTCTTCCCTTGGCTTTGATACTATCACACTCTCCTGCTTTTCCTCCCTACCTCGAAGCCCCTCATTCCAGGTTCCCTTTTCTGTTCCTTCTCTTCTAATTGACCTGGTACATTCAGAAGTTTCTCTGGGCAGTTATAAGCCCTCTTCTCTTTCTAATCTTTTCTTGCTCAGAGATTTCACCCATTACCACAATTTCAAATACCATCGGCATTCCGACAACTCCCAAACGTCTATCTCTAGCCTAGACCTTGCTCCTGAACTCCTAAGTCCAATTCCTCACTCCATATCTATACCCAAACATCTCACAGGATTTTCAAACTGCAAAGGGCAAAGCCAAGCTCATACTCTTTCTGTTCAGAATCTCATCCTTCTCTAGGCTTCCCCAATTTAGTAACAGTACTCCGTCTGCCCATTTTGAACCTGAGAGCTCCTTAACCTCCTCCATAGGCAATAAATAATCCATTCCTACGAATTCCGCTTCATGAAAGATTTCCCTAGTCTTCCAGACTAGAATACATAGTCCTTAATCTATACCCTCATATAGCACATTGTGCTGCATAGTACTTACCCAAATTGTAATTCCGTGATTGTTTGTGTGGTTCAGTCTCCCCCTCTGCATCATAAGTTCCATGTGCACAAGGACCATGCCTGTCTTTGTTTCTGGCACCTAGTAGGATCTCAATAATTATTCGTTAAATTAACAAATGTAAGCACTCTCAGGTGGTAGCAACTGCTACCTAGTGCTAAGTGCACAGTAGGGGGCAGCAGAGGGTAGATCATGGAAAGAGTCCGGGCCTCAATTAAAAGGGTGACCTTGGGTTAATCACTTAACATTTCTGAGCCTCTACGTCCATCTCTGGAAATTAGGGCTAATTCTCCTTCCCTTGGATCAAAAGAGATAAGCAGACTTACGAGGGCTTTAGTGTTGAATGAACAGAAGAGGGTGTTATTAGAGTCAGTTATGATAAATATCTGTTGAATAAATGGGGACAGAGGAAGAGGATCTTGGCCACACTGTGGGACAGATGTGAGTAGAGACTGGACTGATTCAGAAGAGAGGAAATGGAAGTTCAAGGAAGAGACTGGCTTAAGTCCAGAGCCAGCCGGAGGCAAAGCTGTGAAGTTAGTGCAGTGTGTTCTTGGCGCGCTCCCATCTCCGCTCTCTGATCACTGCCCTCCCACCTCTACCTCTGGCCTCTAGTGCCCGACTGCCCTGCCGTGCTGCAGGCCTTTCCCTTTCCTCCCATCAAAGCACATCTGTCCTGTGTCCTGGCCCTCAGAGGCCTGCCCCTGCCATCCAGAATGACAGCTAGTTAACCCAATAACCAGATCCCTGCTAAAATACTAATGGCAGATGGCGTGTTATTTTCCCACTCCTAATAATAGGAGTTGGACCTTCTTGAGACAGGAAGACTAACCTACTCAAAAAGCATACATTCCAAATGATGACGTTTTAGGTTCTCGAACGAGAGGAAATGGAACGTGAACAGGGATCAAAGCAGTCCTAATCTCGGGCTCAAAAAAATTAGTTGTACAAATACAGAATCTAGAGATGTGATCTGATAGTAATAGAGGAGGAAAACTTTTCAAAAATTTATATATATATGTATTGTATATGCATATGTGTAGCTTAATTGTAACTCCAGTAAAAATCACTTTTTGGTATATAGTTCTGTGAGTTTTGACAAATGCACAGTCAGGTAACCGTCGCAAACAAAACACAAAATTTCTGTGTTACCCCCTTGTAGTCAACCCCCCTGTCCCCTTAGCCCTACAACACTGACGTGCGCCCTAATCCTACAGTCCAGGTTGTCAGTGTTTCTTTTTACGAATGTTGCTTTAACGTTGCGTTTGAAGGACTGTCTAACTCAGGGGGACAAAGAGTTTCTCCTTTGCTTTCTTCTCAACAGTTCATGGGTGTACATTTAGGTCTATGATCTATTCCAACTAAAGTTGTAAAATAAAACATTTAAGGTACAGGTCAAGGTTAACATTTCTGCACGTGAATGTCCAATTACTCTAGCATCATTTGTTGACAAGACAACCCTTCCCCATTACCCTTTTGTACAAAAATCGATGGACCATATTTGTATCGGTCTATTTCTGGACCCTCTGCTCTGTTTTATTGATCTGTGCGTCTCTCCTTCTGCCGACACCACACTGTCTTTATCAGCCTAGTGGTCGAGTAACTCTTGAGATCAGATCGTGCGAGTTCTCCAACAATGTTCTATTTTTTCAAAGTTGTTTTGGCTTTCTAGTCCCTTTGCCTTTCTGAATAAATTTTAGGATCAACTTACTGATATCTACCCAAAAATCCTGATGGGATTTTTATTGGGCTTCTGTTGAAACTAGATGTCAGTTTGCAGAGACCTGATATCTGAACAGAATTGAGCTTTCCAGTCAGTGAGCATGTTGTATCATTCCGTTTATTGAGATCTTCTCTGATTTACTTCATCAGGGCTTTATAGTTTTCAGCATACGTTATCTATCATATATTTTGTTATGTTTATCCCTAAGTACTTTATTATTTTGGTGCAATGTAAATGATAATGTTTATTTAATTTTGTTTTTCAATTACTCATTGCCATACATAAATACAATTGATTTATTTATTATGTCTTCATATTCTATAACTTTGCCAGACTCATCGCTAATTAATTCTAAGAGGGTTTTTTTTTTTTTTGGTAGATTTAATAGAGTTTTCTATACAGGCAATCATGTTGGCTACTAATAGAGCATTTTACTTCTTCCTTTCCATTCCATGTGTCCCTCCTGACCCCCTTGCCTTGTTGCATTAGTTAGAACTTCCTGGATGATATTGGAGTGGCAAGAATGAACATCTTAGCCATGTTTCCAATCGTAAGGAGAAAACACGCAGTCTTCCACCGTGAACTCAGCACCCTTTCCATAGGTCACCTTTGGAGGGGAGGTTTCCTTCTGTTACTATTTTGTTGAGAGATTTTAACGTGAATGGATGTTGAATTCTGTTCATGCGTTTTCTTTCTTTTTTTAAAGTTATTTTTATTTTTTAAAGATTTTATTTATTTATTTTTAGAGAGGAGAAGAGAGAGAGGGAGAGAAACATCAGTGTGTGGGTGCTCCTCACGTGCTCCCTACTGGGTGGGGATCTGGCTGGCAACCCAGACACGTGCCCTGACTGGGAATCAAACTGACGACCCTTTGGTTTGCAGGCTGGCACTCAGTAGACTGAGGCAGACCAGCCAGGGTTGTTAACGCATTTTCTTCATCAATTGAGATTATCATGTGTTTTTCCTTCTTTATTTTTCTAACCAGTAGATAAAAACCTTTATGTACCACCATTCATATCTGCAATGGTGAGAAAGTAAAAAGAAGTACAGATTCTAACAACAGAAGAACGGTTAAGTAGCCAGGACACTGCTATATGGAGACATATTATGCAGCCGTTAAAATAATTGATAAAAAATTTGTAATGACACTAACATTATCACAATGATACACAAATAAAGCAG
>VMDR010001191.1:0-141662 GCA_007922815.1 Macrotus californicus
ATACAAAGGGCTAAATTCAAAGTAGTCAGCTACAAGGATATATAGCAGTATATGCCATATTCTAGTTCTGTGATTAACAACATGGATTTGAAATCAGAAATACGTGGATCTAAATCCTGACTCTGCCATTTACTTTCTATGTGGCCTTGAGTGAGTTATTTTATCTCTATAAGCCTATGTTTTCTCATCTATAAAATGGAGATAATATAGGTGTTTTATAAGGTTGTCATGGGAATCAAATGGAATATATGCAACGCACTTGACACTTAGGATAGCAACAGACATGTAGGAAACACTCAATATACACTATCAATATGGTTTTTCGTTGTTGTTGTTCTGAAACAGTAGTTTCCAATCTATGGACAATAGATCCTAATAAGGCCCCAGAATTATTATAGGGGAACTCGAAGTCTGCATGACAACTAAGTAAAATCTATAGAATGAATAAATAACATGCCTATTACACATATGTCTTACTATTTTTCAAATGGATATAAATACTGCTATAATGAAAAAGAACTGATCTTAGGTTAGAAAGAAAGATCATTGTTCACTTTATCACTTGCTATTTTCCCATCTTGTAAGGTACAAAAAAAGTAATTAATTAATCCTAAAATAGTGAGGAGATTTTGCTTCCTTTTCCTTGAGAAACTCAGAAACATGTGCATGAGTGGTCGGCAAAGGACCCTAAAATCATTCTCTGCATAAGAGTCTTGAGAGAAAAATCCCCAGCTGAGGATTTCAGCTGGAGGTTGTGCATTCCTCTCACCACCTTTCCTTCCTTCTGCAATTGCTCAAAGATGGGAACCAAATGACCAGGGTCCTTCTTGATATCAATGCTCAGCTCAAGGTGGCTATACCACAGCTAATCCTCCAGATTTTTCATAACCGTCACTACAGAAAAGAAGAAAAGCCCCAAGCAGAAGCGGGTCCACCTGGGGAGGGTGCTGGTGAAGAGAGACCCAAGGCGAGGTGAAGGGGCCACATCTTAATAGAGTATAAGGGATTGGGGATTGTGGAAGGCAACATTAAGATTGATTTCCCTGCAAAGTGCCTTTTTCGTAAATGCTATCTTTGGGTGTTTAAGTAGATAATCTTTACTTTCAGGAACTTTTCTGAGAAAATTGAACTTGAATCTTTTAAATGCTGAAGTTTTATTTATTGAAACCCCTTTTGGTCTCTGGTGACCCAATATTTTGGTCTCCTCTAAAGTTATTGCCAACTTTAGATTTCCCAAGTGAAAAATCCAGGCAGGTACTGGAAGGTGTGGCTGAGAGGGTATGTGTGAATAGTGGGAGTGGGCCCAAAAAGACTGTAAGCATCTCACTAGGCAATACCCAGACAGAAGCCAAGTGCTCAACCTTCCAAGCCGAGAGAGAGAGAGAGTTAGTTTTGTTTTATCAGCTTCCAGAACTACAGAATCAACAAGCCACTGAAGCTCAGAGAGGGAAAACTCTTTCTCCAGGTCAAGGAATGAAGGCCTAGAAGAGCTGGAATTAGAATTCAAACCCCCTGGCTCACAATGACACCTTCTGAATCTGCCACATAGCCCTTTCCCACAATGACACCATGGAGAGGGAACCAAGGAGCCAGGAAGCCCAAGAGCTGAAGATAGGAAAAGACTACACAGACCTGCCTTCTGCTGTGCAGCTTTTGATTAGTGTCAGAACGAGGATTTGGGGGAGCCATGGGCTGGAGAAGGAAAGAGACTGGACAAAATTTCCCATGGAACGTGGTTAGGAGTTCTACACAGGACAATCATTGATTGCTAGTCCCTGTTCCACCACCCTCGGAAACACTAGAGGCTGCTTTACTTAGCGTCCAACTTACTCAGAGATACAGACTTGAGAACAGATTCAAGGAGTCTGTTGATGGAAAAGTAAGTAGCTCTGGGGTCAGCAGTGTATGGATACCAGGTATCCTGAGCTTATTTGAAATGTAACATGGTCCATTACAGTGTACTCTACTAGCTTAGCAAGCCTCCCCCAAATATAACTCTGGTCTAATAGTTCTATCACAAGCCTAGGGTAAGTCTCCTATTGGCTTGATTCTAGTCACATTCTTATGCTTCATCCAATTACAGTGGCCAGGAGAATACAATGCTTTGATTGGCTAAGCCTAGGTCACGTGCTCACTGAAGTTCCATGGACAAAGATTAGAAGAGGGATGGTTCCCCAAAGGAAGAGCAGGCTCCTGTGACTAGAAAGAAGATGTAGGGCAGACAAAGACAACAAGTACTCACTGCACAAACAAACCATAATTTCTTAGCGTCATTCTCCCAGCATAGCCAGGGCATCAGCTGGCTCGCTTGACACCTAAAATGACCGAAGTGTTATTGTGCACCAGTGTGTTAATGTTACCCATTTCTCATCATATATTTTTATACTTGCTCTTTAATGAAAGTCCCAATATCACACCTTCTTTCAGTGACCAATGGTGGAAAATCACAACTCCCAAAGCCAAACAGGGTTGGGGGAACTTTGAGAGAGAACAGCTTTTGAGGTGCCTCTCAAACGCTGTGTGCCATCAGCAGCTATTCCTCTTATCTTCAAAGAGCTGACCCTAGGCAACACCACACTTTACTTGTAGGTATTTTAATTTCAGCATTTAAAGGCTAACACAGCTGTTTGTACAATAAAGACTCAGGTTTTTCAGCACAGGGTGTTTGTGTATTTGTGTACATGACCGAATCTTATTTCAAGCACAAACAGCCCAGCTTGAATCGTTAAAAGACCTCATCATTTGCAAATGTATAAATATACCCGCTCCATCTTCCAACTACCTTTGCCTGCCCTTCAGATTTTGAAAGCATTCTGCCGGGATTAAAGAACTGCCACCACTCCCTCTAGATGGCCTGAGCCAGGGTTAAACTTTGCACCATGCTGAAAGAAAACCAATAGGTTAGCTAACTAAGCGATTTGGCCTACATCAATTGTCCCAATGCCACAACACTGGCACTGACCCACCAAGAAGTGACTCAACATTGTCAAGAATTCAGGAGCAGCTAGAGAGAGAGAGAGGTTTATCTGCCAGCCAAGAATGATTCACTCAACCTGGAAAATAATGTGATAGCAATGCAAGTCCGTGCACTAAAGACAAGGTGTTTAGGAGACCATGCTGTCCCCCAACCCTCAACTGGAGTTCCCTGATACTTTCTATAACCAGGGGCCGACTGAGTCTTTAGACCATCTTGAGCCCGCACCTGCATCCTGGGCTCTTCCTCTTGAGATTATGTAAAACTGCACCATAGAATTGAAAACTTTCGGGTTTGGGGATGAGCTAGATCTAAGTTTAAGCCTTGGCTCTACCACTTATTTGCTCTGTAATTGTGGGCAAGCCTTAGTCTCCATATTTGTAAAATATGGGTGATAATGACAAACTTTCTGTTGGCTCTGATAATTTAACAAATATTACTGAGCACCTACTCAGCGCCAGGCTCCAAGGTTATTGTAGGGAATGAGATATGTGGTTCCTCTCATCACAGAGCTCTAATTATTTAAGTCACCTAATAGCATATGCAAAGTAATTGCCCATAGGAAATTATAGTTACTAGTAATTAGGGAAACCTAGGATCCTAAAACCGTATCGCTTTTTGGGGAGGAGGGGATGACAGAAGGAGGGAGCATGGGAAACAGCTCCAAAAGACCTGGGAAAGTGGGCTGAGCTTTGAAGTTCTCCGTCAGTAGAAGAAATAGTTTGTGGATAAACCATTAGTGAATGCTGACTTTTAAGTAGGAACAGTCTTCAAGACCTGGTTGTGATAATCAGAACTCTCTCAACCTTGAAACCACGTTAACATTCATATATTGTTGTCCTCATTTCACCCATGAGGAAGCTTTGGCTCAGAGAGGTTAAGTGTCTTGCTCAAGGTCACACAGCTGGTGATAGAGCTGGGACCAGTACCTGAGTCTGTCCAATGCCAAACCCCATGCTGTTAATTCCCGTGCTGTAGCACCTACCCCTCCAGCTCCTGGAAAAGGACATGAAGCTCTCAGGCTCTAAAGGAAGCAGCCTTTCTCCTGAAGGCCACATTGCTGCTGCAGATACTGAGGTCTAAGTTACTTTAAACATTAGACACTTGTGTATTTATTCAACAAATATTCATTAAGTCCAGGCACTGTTTGGCTTTGGGCATATCACACTGAACAAAATAGACAAAAATCCCTGTCCTCATGAAGCTTATATTCTAGTAGAGGTGACAGACAATAAACAGAATAGATAAGAAAAATAAATGTTAGGTTAGATAGTGATATGAGCCAGGGAGAAAAATGAGGCAGGGAAGGAGGCTAAGGGGCATCAGGAAGTTGAAATCCTAAATGAAGTAGCCAGAGAAGGCATTGCAGAGGAGGCTATAGTGAAGGAAGCCATGTAGATGTCGAGAGGCAGACTAGAGAAAGAGTCAGAGTCCACTGAAGGTAGAATCAGCCTGTGACTTGGCTTTCAGCCTACCAAACCAGAGGGTCATGGCAGCCATGAGGATGTGCCTAACAGATCGCCAACTGTAGGGACAGAATGGACCAAGGCTCTCATTGCTAGGCTCTGAAACCCATCACCCAGTTTTCACCAAGGCCTGCCTCCCACGGGCTGCTCTAGCCACGACAGCATGGTGGGGATGCTCAGCAGGCCCATGCCCAGGAGACACTGCACTCCTCAGATAGCCAACCCTGCTCAAGGACGCCTTACAGCTTTGCTGACCCTTCCTTAGCTCTCAGGGTAGTCAAGCATGCTTTTACTCAATCTTCCTTTCTGCACCCAAGGTCAGATTTGCATTGCTTCTTCTTGCCTTATTTAGCTCCCTCCCCATTTTTTTTTCCCACATAGATATTTCCCCTAATAGAATTTGTGCACCTTTACCGAATTTGGCATCTGCATCTTGGAAGACGCAAACTGACACAGGGTGGGGTGAGTAGGGGGGAATGAAAAAAGGAAGGAAGGGAGGGAGGCAGAGAGGGAGGGAGGGAGAAAACAGAGAAGAGAAAAGGGAAAGGAAAGAAAACGAAATGAAACAAAACAAAACAACAACAAAAAACAACGAAGGAGGGATCTGGGCTTCCAGTGGTAGGCTGTGCTCACTGAGCTTATCCTAAATTATCTTGGTTGAAGGGTCCCTGTTCTGCAGACTCATCCATTTCTAGGCTTTTGTACTTTCTTTTTCTGATTGGTTTTGGTAATTTACTAGTGGAGTTCCTTTCAAGTAAACAACAAAAGCTCCAGTGTTGTCTCAGCTAACCAAAGGAGGGAAGGCGCTCATCCACAACCCGATACACACACAGCAGAAGTCTTGACAGTGGCAAGGGGAGATCAGGGGCCAGATGTGATGGTGGCAGCAGCCAGCACGGTTGGAGGCTGAGAAAGACATTAATGCTGGAGGCCATCTGAGGATAAGAGTGGGGAGGAATGAGAAAGGACAGCTGGGAGTACATATCTCATCTCCTAGGCCTTGTTTCAGTGATGTGGTAGCGGGTGGGTTGATGTGTGGGTATTCCTGGAGGGAGGAGAGAAGGGCTGGGGATATGATAACCCTTTGCAGGGTTCAGCAAGGTCTATCTTAGGCTCACTGACTTCAGTTTCCCTATTGGTTTGAAGGCAAGTAAGTCATTTCTGGCTGTTCTGCAAACATCAGCTCCAATCGATAGCATCAGAATCGTTTCTTTGCCCCATTTGTTTTCAACAGCCTGCCACTGGCAGTCCCCCACGCTGGCTTTCTCCAGTGGCAGCTGTGTTCTGTGTGCTCTCAGGGCTCCCTGTCGGTGTACAGCCTAGGTCCCCAGCCGAGCTGCAATCACGAGTTCAGGCCTTTAATCTCCTGCTCAGAGGGATAAGGCCCTGGTTCACCTCCCTGAACAGATTATAGGCACTTTCTGCACAAGCAACAAACAGTCTTCTTTTCCCTTGCTCTGTGTTTGCTCTTGAGAATTGCACTTCTGGGTAGGCAGAACCTTCCTACCCAGAATCTCCTAAAAAAACTTTGTAAACCTCAGCAGCTGCAGGAAAGGCTAACAATTAGGCTTCTAGGAGCAAGAAGCTCATTCTTTGATTTCCCCTGCCACTCCCCCCACCCAAGGATCAGAGTTGCTCTTGGGTGATGCTCTGCCACGGCCTGACATCCCCATCAAGGCAGATCATGAGATCACTGGTCCTGCCTTCGCCCAGATAATCCCAAGAAGCTATGATTATCCATTTACCTGTCTACCCACATTTCTTCAGCAAATCTTTCTGAGCCCCTACTGTGGTAGGCAGTTAGACAGGCATGAGCAAAGATGATAGGCCAGGTACAGAAGGTCACCAGGGTGGAAAACCCAGGTGCCTAGCAATGGGCAAAACTGGAGAAAGATCTCACCACCAGGGTAACCTTTCCTCCCCTGACACATCTCTGGTCATGCAGTTTAAGCCCCCTGACCTTTCATATCACCGGTCATGTAGTTCAGACACTCCCCTGACCTTTTCTCCCCTGGTACATCACTAGTCATGTGGTAGACTCCCTTAGGCGAGGAACAAGGGGCTGAAGAGTGTCCTTATGCGACTCCCATGTGGGCTCTTGCATAACCATAATTAACTAAATAATTTTGCTCCCTGTTTTACAGCCACTCCCTTAAACAATAATCCCTAAGGGTAACATCTAGGCCTCAGTTGTGTTTCTGCTCTGGGCCCAGAACAGCATCAAAACCAGACCCGCCATGCCATGGCTGACATCAGGACCAGAGGCACTGACTGGTGACCCCTACCCTGATGCTGATGGACACCATGACCGTGACACAATCAGTGGACACCATGACCCCAAAAGGACACACCTGGAAAGCTGATGAATATTCTACTAGAATCCTCCCCTAAGACCTCCAGATAAATAGTCTCAACACGGAGGGCTCAGTGTGGCTCTCTCTATTGAGGATGCCCCTGCCTTTCCCCAGTCCCTCCCCCTAGGCACATTGCCTTGCCTCTCTCTTTCTCCTAAACTCCAAAAGCCCTTCTTTTGCCCCTATAACTTATTTCCTGAGCTCATTTCTTCTACCTCTGTGACTTTCTAAATAAACTTTGGCTTATATTTGAGCCTTGGCTCTGAATTCTTTCTTAACCAGAACTCAAGTATTGAGGTTGCTGAACCAAGGTCTCATCTGACCCCACAAGTTTAACACCTGGTGTCGTTTCGCCGCCAACACCACTGCGTGTCTGGCTCTATGTTACCCATGGCACGCACAAAGCCACCCCCAGTGACTCTTCAGAACAACAGAAGAGAGGGCTGTGTGGACAGCCAATTGCCACCACTCATTTAGCCAAAAAGAAATGGTCTCCACATCCTGGAAAACTGCACAGTGGAGCATGTGACCTGGGGACGGGTGCTATTTGCTTTGCCACTTATTCTGTTTTCCTTTACATGTTGGTTTATAACCAAGTCCGACTGTACCAGGCCATGGATTTCAGCACATTGGGGACTGCTCTATATGGGAGACCACCGACTCACAAAAATGCCAGCCAATGAAGTGATAAAAATGGGAACTAAACAAATATATTAAGTGAGGGGTGTGGGTGGAGGTGGGTAGGGGACTTAAACTCCTATGTTCACTGCTATGTCCCCAACTCCTGGCACAGTGACTGGCGCATGGAAGATCCTCAATACATACTCACTGAATGAATATTAAATAAATTGACAGAGAGAGGGGTCTAATTTTAAAATTAAGATCAGGGGCTATCATGTATTATTCATTAAAAACAGAAAATAATGATGAGTGTACTTCTTTTTATGGCCAAGCAAGAGTGTCAATGGGAGGAGACACAGGAAGGGAAGTCACCAAGATGATGGCCAGGGGAGACTCCATAAGAGCGGGGCAGGGGGGTGGGGAGGTGGAGTAAAGCGCAACCAGTGGTTGGGGAAGGTCCATATTTCCCTTTTCTTCTCTGACCCATCTGGTGTTCCTTGTTCAAGCCTCTGATTCTTCCATTGCCAAGGCTTCCTGGCCTGGAAGGTCCGAGTGTGCAGCGGAAAGGACAAGGATGGAGTACATGCTGGATTATCTCACTCGGGCCTCAGAACGGCCCTGCAAGGCCCATGTTGCCGTCCCACTTTGTGGATGGGGAAAACTGAGGTGCCGAGGAAGGTGTCCAAGGTCACACAGTTAATAAGCATCACAACTGGCATTTTTCCCAGGTCTGACTTGAAACCCTTTTCTAGTTTTGCTCTGCCACTACCCACGCAGCTCTGGCCAAGCCATTTCACCTATGTGGGTCTCAGTTTCTCCATCTGTAAAGTGAGAATCTCATGAGATGCTCACCCAGTACAGTTCCACTTCCAGATCTGTCTTTCCATCAAGGCAGACCCCCACCAGTCCTCCTCTGTGCTGCCCAGACACCCCACCTCTTTCAGCAGCTTGGATCTCCCTCCAGCAAACAGTGGCCCCAGCAGTGCCACCACTCACCTTCCCCAATCCGAGCCAGCCTGATTCCTAGACTGACTGCCATTCATCAGCTTCCTCTCCTCCACATCCCCTCCTCCACATCCCCTCCTCCGCTGAAACTATTCCCTCTTGACATCCTTCAAACCCCAACCAACCAGGAACCACCCCCATTGCGCGGAAGCATACCATCTCAGAGTGAGTGACATGCCTGGGGATAGGGCGGGCCCTCCTCGAATGCTGGGGCCTTCCTTCACATTGCCTTTACAATTGTTAGCCAAACAGGCAGATGCTCAATTGAATCTATTGCTGCAAATAGTGAGAAGTGGGCAGGAGAGACAATCTTAGAAACATGACACAGGCCACCCACTCTTTTTGCTTTTTCACTCCTTTTCCCTGTATCCCATGTCCCAGGACCCGGAGTTTGGTCTTCTCAGAAGTGCAATGCAGCATCTACCTATTTATGACAGACAGCGGTGCTATGTCGCAGGATGGGATAGAGGACAAATCAGAACAAAGGTGATAAAACTGCAGCAAGTGGCTGGCGGAGGCTGGTGATGATTGGTTGCCAGCATTGGGAGCTGGCCAGGGCACCTGGGCGAATGCGCTGGCAAAACAGGGCAGTGTCTTGGCATGTCTTCTCATCCTGAGATTTAGGTCGAGTTTTGGGCCGGAAAACAAAAAGCCTCCTCTAAACTCCTCCAAGGGAAAACTGAGAAAAGGGGATGCAGAGCTGGGCCTTAGAGAATCAGGTAGAGAGGTCTGTAGTCACCAACTCTGGCAGAATCACAGGTGGCACATCGCCTCCAGGCAGCTGGGATACTGTGAGTTGCTCAACCAGTAATGGTGATGGCAATGCCTTTTATTAGGCAATGCTCAGTGTTTACGAAGCCTTCGCATGGAGACTCACTCAGTCCACACAACAGTTCTGTAAACAAGTAGGGCATGAACAGTCCCCACTTTACAAAGGAGGAGACTCAGGACAGATCTGACATTCAAACCACGAATTCATAAATTCTGTCTTGGCCTGGGCATCCCCTCCTCCCAGGAAGACCCTAACATAGTCCTCTGCACGGATGAGGCAGGCCCTGGAGACCGGTGCTTCCCTCTCAGACAGGCAACACGGTGCGGCGGGTGAGCGATGGACTGTGGGGCCAGACTCACTGGATATGAATCCTGGCATTATCACCTACTAATGGTGACCTTGGGCAGGTCATTTTCTTCCCCTCCTCATGCCTCAATTTCCTTATCTCACATACAGGGATTATAATGGGATTGGTTTGCTAGGTTGTTGGGAGAATTAAATGCATTTAATACTTGGCATCCTGCTACGTAAGTGTTATTTATCATTGTCACAATTAGGCGGAGCTTTGAACTCATACCCCAGAAGGCAGGACTATGAAGGGACACTCTTTCCTTCCACAAAAAGAGACCATTTATTCCCTAAAATACACAGCTCAGTCTGAGAACATGATGCACCTATGGGAGACAAGGTCACATCAAGCCAAAGGAAGAGTGAGAGAGCAAGAGAGGGGGCTTGTCCCAAATGCCTGGAATGAAGCTGTCCTAAGCCTCCTCCCCAAGGCTCCTTAGGTCTGGACAGTAACACCAAGTGTGACTTCTTCAGGGAGAAATGAAAGGGGGATAGATAATAGCATCTTCTCACAAGGGTTGCTAGGCATTAGATCATAACTCAACTTCACTATCCTTGGGAGTGGGGGAAAAAGTGAGATGGCCAGGACCAAATACATCATCTGATAAGAGGTTCACCCCCAACTGCCCTCTGCCTCTTCACCAAGCCTTTGTGGTGGCCTGAGAGCCCTTGAATGAGCCCGTCCCCTCAGCCGTTTAGAGGCAGACCTGGTCCATAACTCAGATCCTCCAGCTCCTGCTTGCCTACAGTGCTAATTTCACTCTGCACATCAGCTCTTTTGGCCATTGTCCCAAACACCTCTGAGCCTTTTTCACCATTGACAAAATGGGGGTCATAATTCTAAATGAGCTCACAGGTGTGTTTGGAATTACTCTGGGAATGGCATAAAAGGCCTTTGCAGATGGGAAGGGCTATTTGGACTGAATGAATAGCTAGTTTAGGCTCACGTGCAGTGCTTCTGGAAACAAGCAGGGTCGGACAGGTAGGACCGTAGACTGCTAGGTGCTGGAGGAAGAAGCAAGGGAAATGTCTCACATCTGGAATTGCCCCAGCTGGTCACAGCATTGACTGTACTCTTTCTCCACACGCTAAGGAACTGCACACACTCACATCTAACGGCAATGTTGGGAAACTAGAATTTCATGGCCCATGGGCAGTGTTTCTTGACCTTTTGGGGACTGTGGACCCATTTGGAAGTATAAGTAAAGTGATGGACTTTTTCCCCAGGGGCATCTGTTGCATATGGATGCTCACAAAATTTTTCTAAACATTTCGAAGGTATCACAGTCCCCTTCCAAGACTGTCCCTGGATCCCCAACTCAGGGCACACCTTTGAGGTTAGTGGGTATATAGAAGAGTGAGAATTTCCTAAGCAACCTGTAAGTCATAAGAACTTTTACATTTATGGAAAACTCCACGCTTTACAACGTGTTTTTCATTTCATATTCTCACAGTTCTTACAGCCATTATGTTCATGGTGAAAGTAAGGCTCTGAGGAGCTGAGTGACTTGTGCCCATGGGCACACGGTTACTACTGATAACTACACTTTACTTCAACTACCTGCCAGGCATTTCAGATATGTTAAATCCAATTTCCCAATAGGATTTGCACCCAAGACTGTCTGAGTGCAAAGCCCATCCTGGCCATGTAAGGGATCCTCGGAATATAGAACAAACATTATTGTCATACTAGGGCTGTTTGGTTAACAAAGGAAAAGATTTTGCTTAAAAGGAGCATTTGGATAGTATAGATATATTGGCATTTCTCCAATATAGAGCAGGAAAAGAATGTGTACTTAGATACACTTAATAGTCATAACAGCCTGCCCAGATTTGGGTTTTTCAACCTGGCCAAAGCACCATGCAGCTGGCCCCAACAACGGCAAGCTCTGGGCGTACCAGGCACATTAGCTGTAAAAGCCTTGGATGCTCTCAGAGCATGCCCACTTTTGCTCCTTGATTTTTCTAGCACTTACTTAGCATCTGCTCTCTTGGCTTATCTCCCACACGAAGCTCCATTCCTGCCTCTCAGACCTGATGACCAACTGAACTTTACTGCTCTTGGAGCTCTGGCTTCTTTTTCAGATGCTGTTTAAGCTCAGCCTCTGTTCTTGCTCTTGCCCTCTCTGGGATCAAGCCTATTGGGTCAACATTTTCTAGCCAAGCATGGGCCTCTCCCCCAGAGCAAATTAATATGCTGCATTCTGGCTTAACAATCAGACTCTTACAAAGTAGGTTTGGTTGGCATGAATCAGCCGTGCACTGATCCGACTCAGCTCAACTCTAAACCTGAGTACCAAGTCTCCTGGTGTTGTCACTCCCATGCCCTTACTTTGTAAGTCAGAGTGCCAGGGAAATATGAGAGAGCCATTCAGTTATGCATGCATCCATCCATTCACACATTTATCGAGCACCTACTGAGTGTAAGGCCCTGAGCTATAATGCTGTGGGTGTATCATGGGAACTAATATTTTCTGAGCTCCTACATTGGGCCAAGCTCAGGGCTGAGTGTTTTTCATATACACTTATTCAGTGATTAAGATAATCTCGGACTTAAGGTGTGTAGTTTTGGGAAAAAAATTGGTAACAAGATATATAAAACTAGCTTAATCAAAGAAAAAAAGAAAGAAAACTTCAGAGGTTCATGGAAGAGATAAAATGCATGTGATAATTACCGTACATGAGATGCTGTTAGAACCAAACAACGTGAACATTTGAGGGAACAAGACGATACCTGTTAGTAGGAGAGGTCTATATATTAACCTTTCCATTTAAATGGGCTTCCCTATGTTTTCCGCAGTGAGTCCCTGTCTTCTCAGTCATTAACACACTTATTTTTCTTTTCTACCCCCCAGACAGATAAATGTCTTGCCCATCGTATGACAGCAGCAATTCTACTCATTCAGGCAGCAAATCAAGGCAATGATACGGACCCAATGCATCTTGATTTCCGCATGGCGTTTGACAAATGCTTTACCTGGTGCCCTTGAGGATGTGATGGGGAAATGAGAATTGGGTCAGAGGACAAGGAAGTGGAGTCATAGCTGAATGAGCAACCGCAGTCAAAGAGCGTTGATTAGTTTTTCTGTGTCAACCCAAAGGAGGGCTCTAGTGGCATGCCACAGAGCTCTGTCCTTGCGCTGACCTCATTGGCATTGTTACCTGTGACTCAGAAGACAACCTACAAGTCTGCAGCCGACACAGAGCTGGGAAGCATAGTTCCCACCACAGATGACAGAATGGAAATAAGAAATGACCTCAACAGGAAGGAACACAAGGCTAAAACCAACATGATGGAATGAGAAGAGAGAAATGCAAAGTTCTGCATTTAGGTTAAAAATTAATTGCACGAGTACCGGATGGGGTAGACCAGGTTTGGCAGCAGTCCATGCAAAAATGACCCATTTGTTTATAATTCTGTAAATTGTCCTCTGGCTCAGCCTGGCCCAAACGTGTTATGTGGTTGATACCTGATACATAAAGTATGCATGATCTTGGCTACCTCAAGGGAGGTAGAGAGTCTCTGGTGTAGATCATAACATGGCCTCAGTGGGCTCAGAACTGGTCAGTTCTGTCTAGAGCACAACACTCAACCTCGGGCGTTACTGGGGAAAAAGGACATTGAGAAATTGGAGCACGTCCTGAGAATGGCAGCCAGATGGTGCAGAAGCTGAAAGTCATGTCCGTAAAGAAGTCTTGAGGGAGCTGGGAAACTTCGGACCGAGAGAAGGAGCAAATCAAGGGGCACGTGAGTGCTGCCTCAAACATGTGATGGGTTGTCACGTGGAAGCTGGAGTGGACTTCCTCAGTGGGCACCTCCAGACCCGCCATTGATCTGTTGGGACACACGGGACAGACACATTCCCATGGCAGACCCTCATTTTTAGACTGCCCACCGCACTTGCAGGAAAGTAAAGAACTTACAATAACTTGTCATTGACACAACAATTAAAGTCACATTACTTGTGGTCTTGGCCTCTAGCAAGAGTCTGGTGGTTGAGGAAATGTCACAGCTTCTCTTCCTGCCCTCCCCCGCTGCCCCCCGCCAGGAGGGAAGGTGTTCTACAGACCATGAGGTCTGAGAATGCTGACTAGGGGCAGAGCCTGAGTAGGGTAGGAATTAATAAACCCACAGTGTACAAAAATGCTCTTGGTCTCTTGTGCTTTCATCTACTTCTTGCTGACAAGTGTGGCCTTTTCTTTCTTTCCTTTTTTTAAAAAATGTTTATTGTATTTTTTCCATTACCATTTGGTCCCCTTATACCCTCTCCCCCCACTCCCAGCAATCACCACACTGTTGTTCACGTCCGTGAGACAACATATGTTTCCTTTCTGCTCAATCTCTCCACCCTCTAACTTCCCCTGCCCCACCAGCTGTCTTCAAATGTAGCCTTTTCTTAAACTGAAATATTCAAAGTCAACAATTGGGTAGACTTTTTTGGCATGGAAGTTGGCAGAGTGGCCTTTTGGCTAGCTTTGGTCTTAGGCGGTCCTCCTCAGGTAGAGCGTTCTGTAAAGGGTCCAGCACGGCTCACTGGCACCCCAAACTGAGGACTGGGCCTGGAGTTGCCAAGCGTAATCACCCGTCTTTTTTCCTTGTTCCCTGTGTTCTAAGATTCTGGGGACCTCTCTTGGAGATGTGGAAGGATTCCCTCATTTAGGTTCCTAGACAAAGACTATACACATCTCCCCAGTCACCTCTGATTGTCATGGGACAATTGAAGTCTACTAAGATAGACAGACCCATCTACCTCTTCAGGGCCTTTCTGGGTTGTTTGCCAGTCGGGTGACTTAGAGCAAGTTATCTAATTGGTCTTATTAGTTTCTTCATTTGTAAAATGAAGCTAACATGGTTCCTACCTCCAAGGATTAGTATGAGGATCAGGTGAGATAACACACGTAAAGTTCTTAGCACACTGTCAGTCACAGAGTGTCCAATGTTAGCATAACTGTTGACCTTTCTTCCCTCTCCTCCGTTACTGACCACTCTGGGCAGAGACAAGATAGGATATGGGTGTGCCCAGTGCCCATCACATGTCAGTAACACCACACTCTTCTCTTTCAATCAAGAAAGTGTCCACAAATGCACCCTGACTGGTGTAGCTCAGTGGCTTAAGCATGGGCCTGCAAACCAAAGGGTTGCTGGTTCAATCCCAGGTCAGGGCACATGCCTGGGCTATGGACCAGATGTCCAGTGGGGGTGCACATTAGAGGTAACCACACATTGATGTTTCTCTCCCTCTCTTTCACTTCCCCTCTCTCTAAAAATAAATAAATAAATAAAATCTTTAAAAAGAAAAGAAAATGTCCAGGAATGCGAGTAAGTAAAAAGGACATTATTATAAAAATAATCTTGAACCTGCACAGTTTAATTTAAGAAGTAAATAATTTGCCAACTTCACCATTTTATTTTTAGGAAAAATTACTGACAGCATATGTCACAACTGATCACACTGTTGGGCACTGTGACACCATGCTGAGAGCCTTGCTTATAGCACTGGGTGTGTGTGTGTGAGTGTGAGTGTGTGTGTGTGTGTGTGTATTAGACAGAGACACAGGGAGAAGGTGGAGAGAGAAAAAGGGCAGGGGTAGAAAGAAGAAGACAGAAATAAAGGAGAGAGAGAAAGGGACAGAGAAGGAGAGAGACAGATGCAAATTCCTGGGTCCTGGAGATTTTCTTGCCGTTGATCTTTGTGGGGCACTGGGCTGTGTGCCATGTTTTCTGGAACTTTGAGAAGCACAGATCCAGAAAACAGAGCCAGAAATTTTTGCAATTAAAGCATTCTGTAAAGGGAAGTTCAGTAAACAGCATAATTTTCTTAAAAGGTGGAAGGTTCTGTCAGTGGGCAGACAGGGTCACTGCGTGCCCTGTTCTTGGAGGTACTCACACAACGGCTGTCAGAGGACCTGCAGACAGAGTGGATCAGTGGTCACCCTGGGGATGCAGGCCCCTGTGGAGCCCACCTCCTTCTCCCACCACAGGGTCTCTATGTAGCGGGTTGGGACGTAGTTTGAATTAACTGTGAGCTCCGCCCCACCCTGCAGCAGAACGAAGAAGCAAAATTTGTATGGAACAAAGCTCTCTTTCTCTCACTGCTACATCCGATGGGGGTGGCAGGGAGGTGGGTAAAGACCCAAGGTCAAAGTCTCAGTCTCCGCTAGGCCACTCCTCGACTGCCCTGGCAAAGGCCCGGAGCACCCTTTCTCACAGAAGTGTCTACGCCTTAACAAGGACTTCTAATATCGACAGCCCACGAACCTGTTGTTAGGGTCTGGTGGTGACTCTTCTATCACATCATCACCTGGCACTGTGACACTCACAGACCCTCACTGCTGCAGACCGCGTAGCGGGCAATGACAAGCAGGGTTCTAGGCTACACAGTGCAGCAGGAATATAATGGGAGCCGCATATGTCATTTAACATTTTCTAGTAGCTACATTAAAAATAGAAAAAGAAAGAGGTAAAATTAATTTTAATAACATATCTTATTTAACTCCGAATATATCCAAAATACTACCACTGTAACATGTAATTGATATTAAAAGTTATTAATGAACTACTGTACCTCCTCTCTCCCTCTTTATACTGTCTTTGAAATTGAGGTTATAATTTACAATTAAATTACATCGCGATTCAGACTAACCGCAGATCCATAGGAGCTCCATCCATGGGAGCTCCATAACCGTATCTGGCAAGGGGCTACACTATTGGACAACACAGCTCTAGCCCCTAAACTACCCTAAACCTTCCCCGCTTTTCTGCTTGCTAGCACACGGCCACAGGCAAGCTCTTTAACTCTTCTTTGTCTGACTCGTCTCCTTCACAGTTAGTGATGATAGTAACGGTGCCCCCCTCCTCAAGTTGCTAGGAGGGTTAAATGAGTTAATATGCATAAAGTATATAGAAGTGTGGCTGATACATAGCAACTGCTCAGAAGTTCAACCCTGCCAGCTCCGTCACACAGGAAAGGCAGGAGTTTTCATCCCCTTTTTTTCTTTTTTCTTTTTAAATTAGACACGAACATTTATTAAAGCCTCTTAATACGTCAGACTCAGAGATATGATCTCATTAAATTCCCCAGTAACCCAGAGGGGAAGAGATGACTGTCGTGTTTTAAAGAAGAGGCTCAGAGAGGTCGCCTAACTTGTCCAAGGCCACACAGTAAGCACGTGGCAGAGCAGGGATTCGAGCTCAGTTCTCCCTGATTTCAAAATGCTCCTCTTTTCACTGAATTCTGTGACCTGGAAAGAGGTGACCCAAGCTCTCAGAGCAGGTAGTAGGAACTCAGAGGTGTGAGCCACCACCTGGTTTTCCAGCAATCTTCCCCTCCACCAAGCTGCCTCTCCAGGGGTAGAAGGGTGGCACTGTAATAGGGTGAAGGGGACATTTTTGGCAAAGAGATCGCTCCAGGGATCCTTCATATTATATCTTTTTAGGTGGCTCCCCGAATTTGCCAACAAAGCTGGGCCTCGGCACCTGAGCTGAAGGTATAGGGAAGATGAAGGGAATGGGAGTTTTTTAGATTCACCAAAAATACTTCACAACATCAAAACCCTATTCTTGCTTAGTTTCTGCCCGGTTTCTATGTCTTTAAGTCCTCAATGCCTTGAAAGAAAGAAGTGGGCACTCTGGCCAGAATGACACAGCAGAAGGATGTGTCCAGGTACCTCTCCCTGGCTGATGCTTGCCCCAGGATACTCTAACTCCCAGCCTGCAGGTGAGAGGTGATCAGAGGAAAAGGACTAAAAGAAAAACGGGAGATGCAGGATCCAGGATCCAGGATCCAGTTACAGAGAAAAACTGGGGAAAAAGAGATAGTGAGAGAAACGGAGATCAGCAATGCAGTAAAAAGAGCTTTTAGTGATAATTAATAATTAACATTTCTAATGATGTCCCGGCGACAGGAAGAGGCCAGCCCAGGGCTCTGGGGCACTCAGGGTGACGGTGACCTCCAAAAGGAGCTGCAGCCTGAGCCTCATTAACCTTCATGAGCCCCCACCATGCAGCTCTCACACAGCCATTGGGCCGCCCACTGCTGCAATGGCCACTCTCGTGATGAGTCCAGGAGATGGCAGGGACTGGGGAAGTGATTTCAGGGAGATGGGCTTCTAGTATGAAAGGCTTCTTGGGAATATCTTTTCTGGGCTCCCAGAGCCAGCTCCTGTGAAAGTCAAGTACCTGGCTTTCCCTTGGCCATGGCAAGCAACCGAGGGATGGCATGTTCAAAGAGACAGAATAGTCCTAGGGAGCAGCAACAGGCCAAGAGCCAAAGGAAGGGAGGGAAGCAATGGAAGGGAGAAAAGGCAGGGGAGTGGCTGGGTTGGTGGGGGGAGCTGTCCCAGGAGGGGGCAGGTGTGGCCGAAGCCAAAGCAGAGAGCAGGAGGATCTGGTTACAGAGTTACAACTGTGATGGTGGCAGTCAGACTGGATGGCGATGGGGCCCTCAGGACGCAGACAGTGAAGCCCTCACCTCCCAGAAGTAATTAAGGTTAAATGCGTTCATAAGAGTAAGGCCCTAACCAGATGGAATAGGTTTCCTTATAAGAGAAGGAGACACCAGAGAGCACCCTCCCCCCACCACTACATACCCAGAAGAAAGGCCATGTGAGAACACAGTGAGAAGGTGGCTGTCTGCAGGAAGCAAGCTAGCTCTCCCTTTGATCTTGAACTTCCCAGCCTCCAGAAGTGTGAGGAAATAAATTTGTTGTTTCAACCACCTAGTATATCATGTTCCCTTAGAGCAGCCAGAGCAGATAACAGTGGTGAGCAGAGTGATTGAAGCAATGAAAACACTAGTAATAGGCTCTAGGGTGACCAGCCATCCGCAGTTGCCCAGCACTGAGGGGTTTCCCAGCACACAAGGTTTTCAGCCCTGAAACTGGGACAGACTCAGGCACCCAGGATGGTTGGTCACCCTGGCTGGTAGCAATAACAGCAATAGCTGTAATTTATATCACATTTATTCACATTTAAACCGCCTCATTCCTACAGGATATGGATGCTTTAAGCCCTTGTGTGCTTTATGGATACCAAGCGTTTCACAAACACATCTGTCCTGTTAACTGGAGCCAGCTCTTTGCCCACCAAATTCAAGCTTGGCCCCTTTTACCCCAAAGGCCAGTGTGGACTCCGCCAGCTGGAGGGACTCTCTCTAGTCAAAGGCCCCATGGCCCTGAGGAGCCCTGGCCCCCTCACTAGGTGCCAAGCAGATGCTCAGGCCTTATCCCTGGAACTCGGATTTCTTCGAGCTGGGTGAGGCTGGGGCTTTGGCAGTCTTCGTAAGCTTGCCAGGGGCTTCTGAGGGAGAACAGTGCTCCATGTGTTCAACAGTAGCTCTGTCCACTGCTACGTATGTTTATTTTATGTCGTGATTTTTTATTTTGAAATAATGCCAAATTTACAGGGAAGTTTCAAGAACTTTATTTTTTTTAAACTCTCAAATCCCCTTAGTCACATTCACTAATTGGCCATGTTTTGTCCCTTTGCTTAATATTTCTCCCTTTCTTAATTTTATTTTTTATTTTATTATTATTATTTTTGGTTTTTACCCAAGGACATACTTATTGATTTTTAGAGAGAAGGGAAGGGGCGGGGAGGGAGAGAGAGAGGGAGAGAAACATCGACTGGTTGCCTCTTGTAGGCACCCTGACCAGGAACTGAAACTACAACTTAGGCATGTGCCCTGACTGGGAATCGAACCCATGACGTTACAGTTTATGGGAAGATGCACCAGCCAACTGAGTCACTCTGGCCAGAGCTATCTCTCTCTCTTTTTAATCTAAAAATATAAAACAAATTAAGCTTTCCTAGAGAGCAGGGCATATGTAGTATATAAGTAAATGTATCCATATATTTTGGCAGCTCAATACTTGCTTACTAATAGAGATGGGGCATCATAACCTTTGGTGGCAAGACCGTGATGGCCTAGGGCTGGGGGTGAAGGATGGGGAACAAGGAAGCTCTGGGGGGATGATGGAAACGTTCTATGTCCTGATGTGGTAGTTACACAAAGATATAAATGTGTCAAAACTCATCCATCTGAATGTATGCTTACTATAGGTGCATGTTACTGCAGACAATTTATACTTCAATAAAGTTGATTTTTAGAATATATCATTTTTTTTAAGTTTAGTGGCCTCTGTTCTGAACGACCCAGCAGACAAAAACTAGTGCCTGAAGAAGTATGGATTTTATGCCCTTAATTATCATACATTTATATGGCACTCATATGTCAGGCTCTGCCTTAAGCACTTTACAAAAACTCATTTGATCCTGACAACAAGCCTGGAAAAGGGCTCTCACATTCCCGTTTTACACAACAGGAAGAAAGGCTCACTAGTGGCCCACGATGGTGCAGCCAGAAAGTAGGAGAACACGACTTTGCGCCCAGGCAGGCTAGCAGTGCAGCCCCTGCTCCTTGACGTTGTGCTAAGCTGCTTCTTTAGGTGATCGTGAGAAACCGGGTTTGTCTCAACACGGACTGTCTACTCCATCACAGAGATGCCCCCGCCCCTGGGACCAGCCACTGGGCAGGGTGAAGCTGACTGTCCTTGGGGCTTCACTGCTGAGCACCCACGACACCAGCCTTCCCTCCGCTTGCCCCCATCCTCGACACTCCCTGGGTCCGTCGTTCTCATCTCTAGTGCTTTTCAATCGCTCAATTTTAGAAAGCATCCAGATGCCACTTAGCCTGGTGCTGGAGACAGAGTTGGTCATTTGAGCCGCTCTGTCTCCAGGAGGTATTAACAGAGAAATACCAGTGTGTGATTTCCTGAAGTTCTGTATTTCAGGAGTTGGGGCTGGTTTCCTGGTTGATGGTGTAATTCCTGTAAGTTAGGGCTCTGTGGGGGAGAGCATGGGACCAAATCTCAGGAGACCTAGTTCACTCATGGACTTTTCTACTGAACTGCTGTGTGATGTAGACCAAGGCACTCCTTTTCTCTGGGTCTCAGTTTTCTCACCTAAAGTAACAGGAGGTTAGGCCATATCAGAGGTTCTTGGCCTGTGGATCCCTAGAAAGTCCATGGATGGGCTTCAAATGTTCTAAGACACTCCCTCAAAATTTGTATGCAGTGTTTTGTAAATATGGTTAAAGGGGAACATAGATTCATCTGGTTTTCAAAGGGATCCACTATTCCTCTAAAGTTTCCATTCTCGTCTGCCAAGGTCCTTTTTCGTTCTAAAACTCTAAGATTCTGTATCTTAATCTAAGTCTTTGCACTGCAATCAGCCTGGAACCTTCATTTACAGAGAATGACAGAGGAGACCCGGAACGTTCATCAAAGCAAGGACTAGCACGTCGGCCTCCTGGTTGTAATCCAGTCTTTTCCGTTCATTTATATATTCAATCATTCACTTACTCAACACATATCTATTATAATAACTATAATAAGATTCAAACAATTTGATCAGTAATTTCACATACGCCCAGAGTCTCAAAAATGCCCCAGGGCCTGATGCAATTCCTAGCACACATATACATTCTATTTCTATTTGGTGAATAAAATGGTGAACTAGGAAGCTGGCGAGATGCTGGGAATGGGAACATGGGGAGAAGAGCCTAAACCCCAAGTCAGTAGACCCAAGTTTCTGCCTCAGCGTGACCCCTCACAAAGCCTCTTCCTCTTTGGACCATCCTCTTTTATCTGTAAAATGAGAAAACTAGATGAGCTAAGCTGCCAGGCACCCTCTGGATTGAAGATTCCAGGATGCCAAGACTGCCCCAGGCCACTCGGATAGGTCTGTGGGAAAGAGCGGCGCCTAAGGCTTCCCTGTCTCAGGGAGTTCTCTCGCCAAGTGTGTTAGTTCTCTGTTTCTGTGCAACAAATCAGCCTAGATATTAGCAGCGTCCAATGCTAAGTGCTTGTTACCTCTCACCATTTCTAGGGTTGGGAACCTGGGTAGTTCTGGCTCAGGCTCTCTCACAGGTTGCAGTCAAGGTGCAGGCCAGAGTGGCAGTCCCCTGAAGGCCTCAGTGGGGCTGGGAGTTCTGCTTCCAAGCTCACTCACGTGGCTGATGACTGGAAGCCTCGGTTCCTGGCCACGTGGGTTTCTTAATAGCGATGCTCATGCCGTGGCAGCCGGCTTCCCCCCAAGCAAGTGGTCTGGGAGAAAGAGAGAGAGTCACCAAGATGAAGGCTGCAACACCTTTTTATGGCCTAACCTAGGAAGTGACACCCTATCACTTATGTTGTATTTTATTGTTGTACAGCTCAACCCTGTCTGAGTGAACCACACAGGGTGTGACTATTGGGAGGTGGGGAGCGCTGAGGGCCCTCTGGGAGCCTGGTTGCCACACCCAGGCTGGAGCCAAATTCCACAAGGACCCCATTTAGACAAGGCCACTGCTCTTAACTCCTGTGGTGGGAGCAGTCTGAGTGGGGAGTGTGGGCATAAGCCAGCCAGCATCCTTAGTGGAATGTCCTACCTGCACCTTTCCAAAGCAAGCCCAGGAATTCTGCAAGGCTCCTCACTGAAACCCCGCTGCCCAGCACAGTCCTGCAAGGGCAAGGTCAGAACTGGGCAGGGAGCTCAGCAGGGATCACCCCACACAACCCAGCAAAACCTCAGTTATCCAGAGTAAGGTGAGCCAGGACCCTCACTTAATCATATTTTTTCTGTATTCAACTTCCCCACACTGGTAAATAAATCTAAATACTGTGCTTGATAATAAAGAAGCAAATGGCAGAGAAATATGTTGCCATTAAAGATTTAAAGAACACCTTACAGGGCCCAAATCTGTAAGTTTGTGTACTCTACATCTAAAATATTGCAAGATACTGCAATATCCAGAGTGACCAATGAATGATTTCTTACCTTACTTTGCTCATTAAGTCAGAAAAGTGAAATAAAACATTTCAGAAAGTTTTTTTTAAATCAACATCTCTAATAATGCAGCCTTTTTTTCTGAACTTCCATCTAATTAGGAAATTAAATTAACCAGACCATTTCACTTCCTCTGTAAATGGGGTTGAATGTCTCATGGTAGCCGACTCAGACTCCTCTCTCCATTTCCCCGACATATCCGGCACTTCCCGCCCCCGCCCTGCAGCCCGGAGTTGCTGGTAAACCTGGAGTTGGAGTGAGAGGTGGGTTCCAGTCTCTGTTCCATTTCCTCACATCCAGGACATTTGGTCTCTCTGAGCTCCTTTCCCCTCACTTACAAAAGGAAATTAAAGTGCATGATTCTCTGGGTCTCTTTTCACCCTAACATTCTAGGACCCCTTACACTGACCGTTTTCTCCCTCTTCACTTCCTGAAATCGGACTGCTTTTTCAGGATGCAAGTGAAACGCTGTCATTACCATGGAGCCTCCCTAACCTCTGTGGACAGGAGTTATTTCTCCCTTCTTTAGGGTCCTGCAATTAATAGGCTGTTCTATGTATTACGTACAAGATACTAAGCTCTTCGAGAACAGGGGCCTGGTCCTTCTCATCTTTATATTTCTTAATACTGCACCTAGCACATAGTAGGTGCTCATGTTGTGGTTTGAAGTCAGTCCAAGGAGTGTAGTGATTTTGCGGCACACTCCTGTACTGGCTGCCCTCAGCCAGCAGGAGGAGCACTTGTGCTCCTTCAAGGAAGCCAATTCTGAACCTGTGGGGAGCTGATGGATGGATTTACCTCTGAGGATGAGAGAGGCCCATGGGCCTGGGATGAAGGCCAGGATGAGAGAGGGACCGGTCCATTCTTTGTGACTAAGAAGCTGTCATTTATCTTGCAACTTGGTAAACAGAATAACATCTCAAGAACAGAGAGCAACCTTCATGATAAACTGGGAGAACTTCCTCTTCTAAGGCCTGCAAGAAGTTACATTGGAGATACATTCTTGATTAAACACTGTGTAACTTGGGGCATTACCCCTGTGATAAATTGGGAGATAGAGGCCTGCAACCTCATTATTTTTAAGGATATTTAATTACAAAATTCTGGAACAAAATTACAGCCTTATTAAAACGGTTTTTCACCAAAGAAGGGATCTCAAAAAGTGAGATGATGCCAATAGGATAGGTGCTGTGCCTTTATGGTTTTCCAAGAGCTTCCCTGTGCCACTGAACTTGAGTCAGCGGTGAGAAGGAGCATATAAATAGCTCCCTACAGAACACAGCCCCTTGGGGAGGGTGGTCTCTCTTTCTACCTGCCCCCACCTAGGAAACTAGGATTCTATTAGGGAGAGCTGTTTGATAGATAAACCAGCTTCTCTTTAAAACAACAAACACCTTCACGTAATGGGTGGCTCATTAGTCACTCACACCTTAGTATGAATTACACTAATCATCACATTCCAGTTCCACATCCCCCCAATATGGGGGGAGATTGTTAAGCCTGAGAATGGTCAATTTGATTGTATATTAGAAAAAGTCATAATTTTGGAGCACAGGGTACTCTGGAGGAGGGAGGCCAGAGTATGAGCCTTTGCGGGAAGGCTTGGGAAGCCACAGAATGGTGTAGCAGACATGGAACAGAGGGGGCACCGGGAGGTAAATAACTATGCTGAGAACCATACTGTTAGCCACTGCCCCTGGACTCTTCTAAGAACCTGCTCCTCACCAGTCAATGCATCAGGCCACATGTCCTAAATGTTCACCCTGGAAACCTGGTAGTCCTGGTGGTTTGACCTTGCGGCACTTGTTTCAGCTCGTGGAGAGTGAGACCGGATCTCCACAGCCAGCAAATAGGAAGAGTCGTCGTCCTCCCCTCGTAGATCTGCTGATGAGTCGTTACTCTGCCTTGTGCAGCAGTGAGCCCACACTGCTGCTGCTGCTGCGGCTGCTGCTGCTGCTGTTCCTGCTGTTGTTTTTGCTGTTGTTGCCACTGCTGTCAGTATCTGGCACATAAGAGGCCCCCGATAAACCCTGGCTGGTATAATTACAAAGTCACTCTGTGTCCTGTAGCCAGGGTCGGCCTGCGACACGAGGTCTGCTGCTCATTACTTATATCCACGTTAGCGTCTCACCCCTGAGCTGCCTAATTAGGAGCCAGAGAAAGGTGCTGAAATAAACCAGGAAATCTGACAACCCCAGCTGTGCTCCTCTTTTCTCTGGTCACTGTGTAGACCCAATGTATTTGATCCTAGAAGTAGCTCCTCAGGAGGTGAGGGCTACTTCTAGGAATTAGATATTCTGGAGCAAAGGTAGAGATGGATTATAAGTGCCAGATGCCTTGTGGCAAAGCTCCGTCAGGTTCCAGCAATGTCATTCTAGGCGTATTACTCAACTCCCTCTTTTCCCCCTCTCGTCTGCAAAACAGAGACCACGTCAGTGGGGCTACCGTGAGGACTTGATGCCACCGTGCCCATTCAGACCTGAGGTAGAGTAGGAACCCAATCAACATTAGCTTCCTTTCCTCCAGCCTCTTCTCCTGTCTCCCACCTCCTAGTAAAGGCCTAGAACATCAGAGCTGCAGGGACTCTGAAAGACCAGCCAGCTCTGTCTGATGTTTCCAGATTGAGAAAGGACGTACAGCAAGACGGAGGCGGGCCCAGATGAGAGGTTGGATGGCCCACTCCAAGTCCATGCTCATGCGGGCGAGGCTTCTCTGCCACCCTGTCACTAGAGTGAGGCTGTTGGCACAGAGCTCGGTCTCCCTGGTTTCATTTAATTGGGGTTGTGGCTCTCCTCATTCTCTGAAATTACGTCAGCGAGGCTCTAATGACCATTAGCCACTGTGGTTTTTCCCTTCCGAGGTTGCTCATGTCTTTGGCTATGAACTCATCTGCAAGCATGTGTACTCTGCTTGTATTTTCAGCAGATGTTAAGATTTGTGCCTGGGTCTGGGCTTCTCCTTACAAGTGCAGGACTCTAAATGTAAATTCACAAGCCAGACTCTATTTTCTGGAGCACATTCAAATATGGGTGAGTGAGAACAGACAGTTTATAACCCCAAGATGCTAATCTACCTTTCCAGGTTCTGAATGTGGCAGCAGAAGTAATAAAGTTGGAGAACAGAATAGGTTCTAAGCCTGAGTGACCAATTAAGCCTCCAATTAAATGACCAAGAGCAATATCTATAAGATTCAAGCTAATTACAAGAATTAATAACAACCACTAGCTCCCAGATACTTCGACTATATCAAATACTGAGGATAAGAAATGCAAAGCATCTTATTTTCAATGCATCTGATATTTTATTGCCTGTCTGTCAAATTAAACCAAGTCCTAGTTCTGGCCTCAGCTTACCTCTAGTCTGGGACATATAGGGGAGTGGTCCAAATAGGAAGGAGTCAAGGATGCCAGGAAACCACAAGAGGGATAAGAAGACCTCTGAGTTAAACGCACAAGACACCGGTCGAAGGGCGCCTTCTCCCCTGCCACTCCAAACAGCCATCTAGTGAATATTTATGGAGTCACTCTTCACCAGCACTAGGTACTGGGGATTCAGCAGTCCCTGCGCCCACGGAGCTGACATAAGATAAATAAGATAATCTCAGAGAGTGCTAAGCCCTAGAAGGCAATGCAGTAAGTTAATTGGACAGTGAAGAACTGGGCTTGCATAGGAGCGCCTTGGCTGGATGGTTGGCATCGATAGCATCTTTGAGGAGGTGACCTCTATGAGCTGAGACACGCCATGGGATGAGAGGGGAGAGGGATGCAGTGGTCCAATGGTCTAAGGTGGGACGCAGGGTTAGGAGCGGTGATGCAGAAGCAGCTCGTGGAGTCAGACAAACCTGTAATCTCTGCCCCAAGACTTGACAGCGTGGTGACCTGTGCGCCTCAGCTTTCTCATCTTTGAAATGGGGATGATGGTAATCGGACCAACCTCACACGGTGAACGTGAGGAACGAATGCGAGAAGCCGTTTGAAGAGCTTAGGGGAGCGCCTAGGATACTGTCAGCAAGTTCCCCCTTCTGTCCCGAACTTCATATCATGCCTCCCGAGACCAGTGCTCACAGGCCCCGGCCCGGTTGCAGCCACCACCACCAAGGAAACCACCAGGTGGCAGTCTTTCAAGCTTTTCTAGTTTCCCCAGTGCTGGTCCTGACTGGTTTGCCCTTGTTTTCACCCAATAGGAGTGTACAAAGACCCAATCCCCCAAAGATGAGTCCGGTACAGGGTCACTAGAAATATACGAGAAATATTTTCTGATTTCAGCAACAACATGCAATGGAGAGAACACACCTGGATTGTAGTCACCTTACCATCCAGCTCAGCAAAGTATTTGATCCGTCTGGACCCCAATTTCCCCATCTACCTATATACCATGGGATCAGTGTGAGGCCCAGGTGAGGTGCTGCTGTGTATGGAATGGCCAGAGGTTGTGCGGACTGTGCTTGAGTGACAGCTTTACTACCTACTTGCTGTTCACCTCACCTCAGCCTTTTTGTCTATAAAACGGACGCTCGAACAGAATCCCAGGCTCGTGGGGATGGCCGAAGTAGCTAAACCATGTGGACAGCACCCAGCACATGTCATACGTCTCTAAGTGGACGCTGTCGCCATTTGTAAAGCATGGTTTAGGCGGACCCACGGGGGAACACGGCCTGAGTGGCTTCGGCGGGGAGGCCACTGAGGAACTGTAGAGTGGGACAGAGGAACTGGAGAGCAGTTGACAGAGGACGAGCTCCCAGGGGATCACGAATAAGCAGAGAGGAGACAGCTCTGCGTGGAGATGGCAAGGGGAAACCCACGGCCACCAAGTCAGGGAAACCTCTCCTGCCCTGCCCCTGTTCCCAGGCAGAGGTGACAGGGTACAGGAGGGATATCACCCGCTGGCCCTGTGTCCCCAGCCCATTCCTATTCCTCCCTCTTTCTGATGAGTTGAGCATCGATTCTCTGCTCTATTGTATGTTCCTTGAAGGCAGAAAAGGTCTTATCCATCTTTGTTCCCCCACTGGCCTAACACAGAGCCCACACCTAACAGTCCTAGATAAATGCTGGCTGGTGACCCATCTATCCTTGGCCATGCTGAGAACTGGTCACATCCCAGACACCCCCAGGCTGTGCACTGAGCCAGAACTCTGCTAGCCCAACTCTGCCTGTGACCTGGGGAGGCTGGTGACTCTGTGTTAATGTCCTTCTCTGTAAATGTGTGCAGAGCATGTCAAAATCACGGGCAGGAGAAAAAGCACAGGCACCGGCTGGATTTCCTGGGCTTCCCATTGGCCCTGGCCCTGTCCCTCCTGCCTGGAAGGCTCTTAGGTGGGGGCACAAGGCAATGAGTGCTGTGTAATGGAAGGGAACGAGCGAGGGGAAGAATTACAGAGTCACGGGGAAGGGAGACAGGTGCAATGGAATAGGCCCTGCATGCTGCAAAAGGGCACCCACATCCCTAACCCTCTTTGGCCTCTTGTGAATTTTGTTGCCAGGGAGGGGTCATTTCATCTTGCTGAGCCTGTTTCCTCAACTCCACTACAGGGAAAATATAAATATCTGCTACTTTGTCACAAAGGACATTGTGCCTGACCCACAAAAAGTGCTTACATGTTCATTGAATAACTTGATGAGATAGTGCATGAGACAATGCTTTGTTAATCCTACAGCAGCCCCGTTAAAACTCTTCTAACCAAATACTCAAAATGCAGGAGAAAGGGTCATCAAACATCCTTACCTTAGGGGCCTGGGGTGGGGGGCTGTTTCATCCAACAGGATGTTGGAAAGATCTTTTCAAGGTTCACGCTTTGTCTAAAATATGCATATACAATTTTGCATTTCATTCCATGACACATCCAGATTTGTTGAAATGAAAAGTGCATTGTCAATTTTTTATGCATAAAATTACCTACCATCCCTCCTCTTGCCCCCTTTCCCTGACACATCTAGTAAAAATGGCTGCTCCAGGAAGATGTGGCACTTTTATCGGGGGTAATTTGTGGACCTGGAATCCTTCCCAAACACTCCTGTTTAAGGAACACGGTGAAAGAGAGCTCTTCAGGTTCTGTTATTTGTATTTACCGTGTTGGCAGGCCAGCCTCTGCACCCCGCTTTACTTAGATAGACTGCATGGCTTTGGCCGTCTGGGTCCCATCCACCCCTGAGGGGCCAGGAAAAGCTCCTTGCCTCCACACTGCCACGCTGACCAGCCCCAGCCAGCAGGCAGTAATTGAACAGACCAGGTACCAAACAGCCTGCAGGGCTCTCCACTCAGAACTCCGTTCCTGCTGCTGGACCCTGACCCGCTGTGACCCTGGGGCCTGCCCTTCCCTCCCTGTCCCAAGCCCTGGCCCTGTCTTGGAGCTCTTGCCCACCTGCCAAGATATCCTACACCCTCTTCCTTGCTGCCTGTGCCCCAGCCCTACTCTCACAGCCTTCACATCCACCTCTCGCTGAAAAGAGAATTGTGCTCTGGCTCTTAAAGACCTCCAGGGGAGCAGTTTCCACAACCTCTGCAGGAATCTCGTTCTAACATCTCACAACTCTCCCGGAGAAGAAACCCTTCTTTTCATGAGATCTCAGTTCCTTTCTTTCTGTTGCTATGAGCATGGAGTTGCTTTTATTCTCAACTAGTCTGAGCCACACTTAAACAACCATAATTCCTTGTGATTTTCTCCCTGCTTACCAGAGTGTGGAATGTTGGCTTTCCTCTAGTCAGCCCTCAGCTATTGTGTGCAGGGCCCTGGGGCAGGGCCGGCCCTGCACTGAGGCCAGAACAGAGCAGCACTGGCTGAAGCTGAGGGACCCTTCCGCCACGGAGGCAGGGCTGAGCCAAGGGTGACCTTGTACTTCTTTTGGGTGCCTGGAAGAAATGAATCAACGGACTCTGTGGGCCAGACCTAAAGACGTTTATGGGAACTATAAGAGCAGGTCTCTATCCTCAGGAATATCAATATGAAAGAAGTAATTACTCAACTCTGCGGACAGAGGGCAATGCCCAAGAGATTTAAATTTGTATCTCTCCTCTGCCTTATATTAGCCGTGCCACATTGGACAAGTCACTTCATCTTTCTGAGCCTTTAAGAGGTCTTTTGTTTTTTTTTAATTCTGTTAGATGCTACACAAATGAAAAGATTACTATAGATCTGGGTGAGGGAATATAAAGGCAGGGGGACCTATAGATCTGCCATTATAGTAATACAACTTCCAGGGGCTAAAGATTTGGAAGTAAAGAGAGAGATGAAAGTGAGTGGCGTTTCAAAGGAAGGATAGGCAGGTGGAGGTGACAGGTTGGGAACAGAGATTGGAAGAGAAGAATCATAATGGTTATGTCACTCGCTATGGAACACTCACTACGTACTAGGCGCTCTGCTGAGTGCTTTGCCTACTCTATCTCAGGTGTTCCTTAGCAAAGCCCCGAAAGGGGCTTTATTATCCTCATTTTACCCTTGCATCTGGTGAATCATAACAATACCTCCATACCCTAAAGCTGAACTCGTGAGAAACCCATTCTATCTTTAATGGAATTTGGTGTCAAGATGAGGGTAGAGTTTTGGACAAATCAGGGAAGAACCAAGAGGTGCAGAGATGGGGGGGGGGTAGTGCTCAATGATCCCTGGTTAATGAGATCAGGATGGAGTAATGATGTCCTTCGAAAATTTCAAACATGGATCCTTTTTCCCAGAGGCCATCGATTCCTGCCCACCTGTTCTTACTAGCCATCCACTTCTACTTACTCTTTGAATAGTCTGTCTTTTCACTTCTTCCTCTCTCTTTTCCCTGCGTCTGTCTGTCTTGCTCCCCACCCCCTCCCACACCCTGGCTCAATTGTCCTTTCCATCTTCTCTTACGCCAACGCTTGACTCTTTGTTGATGAGAAGAATCTTCATGTACAGCTCAGGCTTTCAACTCAGACTAGAAACATTCTCTCCACACCCTTTGCTTCTTTTCCTAACACCTTCCCTTCCCTTTCTCCTCCTGATTCTTTCCCTCCCTTTCTTCTTCCTATTCACTTTCACCCATTCCTCTGTCTTACCTGAGGATGAAAGTGGCCAGAGCACCCCTAGCCCAGGAGCTCCCTGGCATTTGCTGCCGCTAAATGCCTGCTACCACTCCCCAGCTGCCACGGGGTTTTCTCCTTCTTCTTCTTTACACCATGACCATGAGCTCATGTCTGTCAGAAACTTGGCTGGGTTGGTAGCTGAGTATGCCAGACCAGGAGGGGCTGGAACCTGAATCAAGGCTTACACACCCAGGCAGGATCTGGGGAGGTCCTGGCAGCTGGTAGTGGTAGGAAGAGAGGCCAGGTTGGGGGCATGTCAAAGGAAGCTGGCAGGAGGCAGTTGGCAGAGGCTCAAGAAGGAAGGTGATGTTAGGAATGTGAAGCAGCAGGTGGTAAAAGACTTAGCTATGGGGAGGAAGTACAGTGTGTGGACCCCTGACTCCTAGTCCCTAAGCACCAGGGGTAAGGTACCAGGATGGGAGAATGATATAAACACCTAGTCATTAGAGCTGGGGGTACCAGACAGAGACCTCTGGCAGAAGAGAAAGGTAAGAGCAGGTTCTAGGACTTAAGAACAAGGCAAAGCAGGACCAAGGTCAACAAGAAGGCTAGCCTTAAGATTCAAGATGAAGCTTCCCTGCTGTTGACTTGGGCTCCAGGGAGCCCACGACCATGGAGGGTGTTGCTGGCTGAGCACCTGCAGCAGGCATAGAGAGCTGTGCGGTCAGGGGTCACCATGGCTTTCCCCTTTACTGTCCTCCTTCACGTCGCAAAGCCACCCATACAGTGTAAGAAAACTCAAAGCCCCCAAGCCGTCTGGCGACAGAGTAGCCTGATGAGAGGACATTTTTGTCCCCAGGCCCCCAGCCCCAAGAGGTGCTGATTTTCCAACCAGACTTTTCTAGGATTCCATAAGTCTCGTTTTCTCAGGCCTGCCCTCAGTCTACCTGGAGAAGTTTGCCTGTAGCATGCACTCCCAACTCAAACTTTTCTGAACTAACTCTCCCTGATCACGTGGAAGTTCACCATGGTTTGCGGCTCCTCTACAAGAGCTTGTCATCTTCACCCCTACCTGCCTCCCCTCAAAAGTCCACTCTTGACACCTGCCACTTCACAAGCCGTAAACACCAGCGCGCCTGAACCTCGCCAGGCCATCGGATAAACGTGTTCTCCTTAGGAAAAGAAGGGTTACAACCCAATACAGCTTAGTCAGAGAACAGGTGATTCCCTCACATGCCCTTAAACTCCTTCCTCCTTTCCCAGTCTGTGACTTCTCATTTTGTTAGCATCCCTGCTTTTCCACACCCTCACAAACATCCATGTCTTTTGGGACAACCAAGCCTTAAAATGTCATTCCACAATCTATTACCTGCAATTCTCAAATTCCCGAATCTCTGAAACAGGAGAGGTGGCTTTTGAGTTGTTTGTTGTTGTTTGCAGGTGTAGGGCCAAACCCACCTGATGACAAAACCCCAGACCTAAACTGAGGGGAAGCTGCTTTATCCTCACGCTCATGCAGTGTGAACATTCGCATATTTTACTGCAGAAATATTAACGGGGCTGATCATGAGATACTGCCCAAAGCCTCGCAAGGGATGTTTCAGCATATATGGTACCTTTCGAATTCTAAAACATCTCTGGCTTCAAGCCTTGAGGAACCGTACCAACTTCTCTTTTCTTGTTGCAACTGATCTGTTCCAACAGAAGCATCTCTAAGACCTGAGGTCCCCTGGCCTTTCCTCTCCATCTGGAGAGTGAGAAGACAGCCAAGTACATCAGTGAGGGTCACAGGAAACCAAGGATAATATGTCTTCTGATTTGGAGAAAGAAGGGTTGACTTTGTGTGATTCTGTGCAATTTGTGGAGCCCCTCTAAGCCTGAAAAATATGTGCATAAATATGTATGTATGTATGTGTATATGTGTGTGTATATATATATATATATGTGTGTGTGTGTGAGAGAGAGAGAGAGAGAGAGAGAGAGAGCCTGTCCAGAAAAAGTCCAGCCATTGTGAATATAATGAGAACGGTTTGTGTGACATCTATGTAACCTGGCAGCCAAGCAGAGTAGACTGGCATGCACATGCGTGAACAATGACTACTTCACTGTACTGGTCAGTGGGGGTGGCAGATGCCGTTGAGTGAGCATGTGTACTGTGTGGACATCATGTTCAAAATGACTGACCAGTAGAGCAAAGGATCTGCAACAAATTTTGCATTAAGCTTGAACATTCCTCCATGGAATCTATTCAGGATGATTCAAAAGGCCACAGCTATGGGCAACTGGTGATTGGCAGCTTTGTCACAACAATGTGCCTGCTCAGCATCACATCTCGTGCAGTTTTTCTGCGAAACATCAAATCACCCAGCTGACTCAGCCCCTCTACAGACCAAATTTGGTGCCCTGCAACTTCTGGCTTTTTCCCAAACTAAAATCACCTTTGAAAGGAAAGAGATTTCAGGCCATCGATGAGATTCATGAAAATACAACGGGGCAGCTGATAGTGATTAGCAGAACTGTGTGAGTTCCCAAGGTGCCTACTTTGGAGGGGACTGAGACATCATTGTCCTATGTACAATGTTTCTTATATCTTGTATCTTCTTCAATAAATGTCTCTATTTCTCTCTCTCTCTCTCTCTCTGTTTGTCTGTCTCTCTCTCTCTCACTCTCTCTCTCACACACACACACACACACACGAGTTCTGTCCAGACAGCCATGTGTTATGGGGCGGAGGTGGGGGGGGGTATATATTAGCTCCTGAGGCCCCTGCTCCAACAGGCTTTCAGAATGACTGAAATGACATACACAAAATGTCTTGAGCTTTCAGAAAATAAAGTGCTCCATAAACTTTTAAGAATTTTTTTGAAGAGTAAATATGTTTAATTGGAATACATTAACCAGCAAACACTGTGTGTTCCCTCTGTGCCCAGTTTCATGCTGGGTTCTGTGAGGTAGTCAAGTACAATAAGGCACAGACTCCAGACTTGGAGGGCTTTCATTCTGACGGGACGGCCAAGTTCTGCGGGTGAGGAACAGTCAGAGAGGGAACAGCACAACATGAATAACAGAGTGCTAGGATGTTGCAGACCTGCAAGAGAGCTGCAAAGGCAAAGCTCCCTGGCTAGAGCAGTTTTGAAAAGTGGTATGAGAGGTGAGACTTAGTTTGGGAATCAAAAAGTAGAAAACAAAGTGTAGGCAAATGTCCCAGAACGAATAAGCTCGGGAGACAGCATGGAGGGAGACTTCACGAGAGTGAAACGGGCTGGAGTCACAGGACTGGGAGGAGGCTGCACAAGCTGGCTGGGGTAAGGAGCGTGTTGAAAATGTACGTCCTCCTGTGTGGACGGCCACAACAAGACACCACCTGTCTTGTGTCCTCACATGCCTTTTCTTCTTTCCTGCACAGACAGAGGGAGATCTCCAGTGTCTTTCCTTTCTTATGAGGCCACTAACCCGAAGGAGTAAGGTCCTACCCTTTGACCTCATTTTAACTTAACTGCCTCCTTAAAGGCCCTATCTCCAAATGCAGTCACACTGGAAGTTAAGGCTTCAACACATAAATTTGGGGGTGAGGGACTCAATTCAGTCTATAAACTGTTTGTGTGTCCTCAGAAAACAGGGGCTGCCTGTGCAATTGTGAGGGTGAAATGTCCACCAGGGGATGGGCAGGGCAGGGCTGCAGCGTCGATGGACACAGACACGAGCTGAGCACTTGGGCGTGGAGGACATTAGAGGAATTAGAAATTATAGGATCAGGACAGCCTGGCCCACTGGCTCAACCCAGACAAATTCAAGTGCAGAAACCAGATGCATTTCCTGGAGAACTTCCTGGAGAGAACATGTCCGTCTGTCGTTTCTCGCCTTTCTCTGTCCTTCCCCAGCACCTCCGGTCTGTTACACCCTCACCTGGCTAGTGGCAGGAAGGTGTGAGATTATTACACGGCACTTCTCTGCAGACAGCCTACTCACGTCTGGGTGGCTAATCCTGGCAATTACTGCGCTGGTTACTAAATATGTCAGGTTCAGGTGAGGTGAGGCTCCGCAGCTGGGGCTGCTGCTCACAGCTTCACCCGCAGAAAGAGAGGTGAGAACAAAAACCAAGAAAGGTGTGCTCAGATGCATGGGATTGAGTGAAGCTGGTTAATTACTAGTCACTTGCTGTCCTCCTGAGTTAGAGCTTCTGGGTAAGGAAGGCTCATAGATCAGGCAGAAATGACAACCTGCAACTTATTTCCACACGAAGAGGATGGTGGGGACCAGAATGCAGAGGCAAGTGTGGAAACGACTTCTCAGATGCCAGGGCCGTCATCACAGATGCCCTCAGACAGGGTGGTGGCATGATGCAGCAGGTTGCAGAGCAACTGGACTCCTTAGGGAGAGAGCTGGGGGTCAGGTGTGCCCTTGGTGCCGAGTCTACCTGCTGCTAGGTGAAGCCCTAATCTGGGGTCCTAGATTAAGTTTTAAAGGCTCCATAAACCTCCCAATTTACATGTCAACATGTATGTGAGTATATGATTGAGCATTGTTTTTCTGAGAAGCAGACTCATAACAATAATTAGATTCTTGAAAGGCTCAAAGGGGTCCTGTGATCCCCAAAAGGAAGGTGATTATAAACTACTGCCTCAGACCCCTCGAGAAACAGGTGTACATCAGGCAGAGCACCCCAAGAGAAACGCGGAGTCCCTTATGATCCTGAAATTATACTCGAGGTGTGTATGCGTGTGTATTTTTCTAAAGAAAGAATGCAAAAATTTTTGTCAGGTTCTCAAAAGCGTCCATAACTTCAAAGGGTTAAGAGCTATAGCAAGAATGACGGCCTAAAAATCTGGAAGGACGGCCTATGCTTGGCTACTTCTTTCCAAAGGACAGTCACAGAGACCTGAAAACAGGGCCCAGAGTAGGCCCTGGAGGCTCTGCTCACAACGTGGGGTAACGGCACCTGCGGCCAGGGGTTGGCTAGCGGGGCCCTCCGTAAAAGAACACATTGGAGTCACATTAAGAGTGAAGTGTCCTGATGGCAGCGTGATAGTGACAAAGGCATCAATAAAGGGAAGACAGTCCTATCTCCCTGTCTCTCTGATGACTTATTACCAGGTGTTTCTCTTCGAAAGCCCTGTCTGTGCCCCAACTTTCACAATCCCAAAGACCTTCCTTAGGAAACCTCAAAATCCATTCAATAAACCCTCACTGAGCGCCTATTATGTGCCAGGTTCTATTCTAGGCGCAAAATAAGGGAATTAAGACCGTTATCGACCTAGGTTCGTTTCCTGCCCGGCACGCGGGTATTTGGAGCACTGCTGCCCAAGAGCGCTCTTCCCAAGCTTAGCCCCCACGACCCCGGGTCCTCAGAGGTTGAGGCCCCGCCGCCCACCGCAGCGGGCTTGGGTGGAGGAGGAGGGGCGGCGGTACCTGTGAGCAAAGCGGTGAGGAAGCCTGGAAGGACGCACGGGACCAGAGTGGGTGGGCCGGGCAGAGGCTGGCGGGGTGCGGTGGGGGCACAGCCCGAGTGCGGGCAGGGGACTGGGGGAGGGGACGCTGCCGCGTACGCCGCGGCCGCCGCGCCTAATCTCCGAGCTGGCTGGCCCGCTCCCCTCCCTCTGCGGCCGTCGCGAAGCTCCGCTGTCCATACAGAGCAGTCCCCCGGAGGCGCTCGGACACGTTCCCAGGCCAGATACAGATCGGCTCGGCGCTCGCTCCGCAGCGCGAAATCTCGCCATCTGCGCGGCTCGCACGGCCGCTCCGGCCTGGCCCGGCGACGCCAGGTCGCTCCCTAAGGGAAAACGCGAAGGCAGCGCCGCGGCTCCCGCCGCCGACCTCGGCCCTGTGCGCAGGGGCGGCCGCGGGGCCCCGGGGCTCGCGGCCCTTCCTTCCCTCCCCCTTGCCTTCCTTCCCAGCGCTTCGTCCCGAGGGACCCATGCTTCCCGCCGGGCACCCTCGCCCCCCTTGCCAGGCCCCGCTGCCTTCTGAAGGTTACGCGCCGCAGCGGCGGGGCGCTGGGGACGCCCGCCCTCGCCTCCGCCTGCGCCGCCGCCCACCCCAGCGCCTGCCGCGCCTGGCCCAGCCGGGCCGGCAGTGCTGCCGGCTGCTGCCACCGCAATCCCGACTCCTAAATCAGCCCGGGGAGGCGCGCCCTCCCCCACCCGGCTCCCCAGGCTCCCCGGGCTGCGATTGGCCGCGCTAGCGCCCCCCACCCCCGAGCCCCGAGCTCCAGCCGCCGTGCCATTGGCTGCGGGGCTCCGCCAGCCTTTACATAAGCCCCGGCGCGCTCGAGTGGAGTTGTATAAAGCGGGTGAGCGGCGTCGGGGCGGGAGGCTCGAGGCCAGCCCGGGACCGGGGCTGGGCGCTGCAAGGCGGCGGCGACAGAGGCATCGGCGAACGCCCGCGCTCCGACGCCCCGGAGAGGTGGGGCTGAGAGAGCCGGAGGATGGCTCCCAGTGCTGACCCCGGCGTGAGTACCCGCTCCGTGCCCCCAACCTCTCAGACGGAGAAAGTTTCTCCCGCCCTAGGTTCCCCTCCCGATCCGCCCACAGGGGTGGCGGGGATGCCACCCAGAACCAGGGAAGACAGAGACCGCCAAGGTGGCAGCGGCTTGCTTCCAACTTGCCAATGGGCTCAGGACTCGACTGGCGCGCAGAGCTTCCCTCGCGGGCTGGGGGCGAGGCGGGAGTGGGGTCGGAGGTGGCGGAGAGGTGGGAGCAGAGGTGTGGGGCAACAACCCTCACAACTGGGGGCGCGCTGGAGGTCAGCTGTTTGGGAAGGGGGCACCGGGGCTGGAAGGGGGCGGAGCAGGTGAGGAGGGTTGCGCTGGAGGTGCTGGGGAGTCACTCAGCCAGGCAGGCTCAGCTCCGGGCCGGGGAAGCTACTGGCCTAGGCCGGGTGCCTAAGCTTCCAGAATGGGAAAGAGCCCTGGGGGGCTGGCGATCCTTCCCCGGGGAAGCCGATCTCTCCCGCACAGCGCTGGGTGGCAGAGAGCTCCGGTAGCCGGCCGCGCGCGGCGTAGCTGACAGCTGCCTTTGCTGGACCGAGGTGTGGTTTCCTCGCGTCAGCCTGTCTCAGGCAAGCCAGCTTCAGGCATTCCAGGGGAACCGGAGGTGCTCCTCTAACCCTGTAGGGACACATGGAGGCTTTGGCGGGGCTGCAGGCCAGGCTTGGGGGCTTGCCCAGCAATGCAGCGTGCTTCTTCACAGTACAGTAGTTGGGAGCCCTGGTTAGTCCCAGTTCTGCAGAAACCAACTCAAGAATCCAAAGTCATCCCAGCCATCTCAGAGTGGCTGGAAAATGCTTTTGGGGTTGGGGGGAAGCGCATGCCCCTTCCTCTGGGGATGACTAATGAATATTGCTGCTGGTGGTGGTAGGGGGTGCACCTTGGATGGCTTCTGTGAGTCCCAGGAGTGCTTCAGCTCTCCAGACAGGACACATTCTTGAGTCACGCTTGAAATGTCTTCTGGGATGGGTGCAGGACTTCCCAAGTGAAGCCATGTGGAAAAGAAGGGAAGAGGGTTCCAGGAATAGGGCACGACTCTGCAATGCTATCTTGCATCTGGGGAGAGCTGGTGTAGGAAGAGAAGCACTATTGATGGGAGACTTTTGACCCTGATGACCTGGGGCTGGGGACACCCAAGACTGAGTTAGAGACAATTCAGAGTCATACTGGACCTCACTCTGAGCCATGAGGAAGGGGCGAAGGAGGACGGAAAAGTGAGAACATGGCGGTTGTTCCAATATGGCCTTTGAGGATACGTTTTCTCTCCCTCTGACTTGATTAAAAACATCCTTCTGGCAGCAGGTCCTAAAGTTAATTTAAGAGGCATTGAAGAGAGTTTCGGATCTTGATGCCGGCACAGAGGACCACAATTACACTATTCCAGTTTCCAGGTGGTGCTAATGGTCTCTGGAGAAGGTCAAAGGTGGGCCTCTCAGTTGGGGCTGTATCCTTCACCTGCACCCCATCCCTAAACATGGGTGGGTGTTTTGAACTCCTAGGGTGGCTGCTTCAGCCTGGAAATCTTTTAGGGGGGCTTGATAGATGCTCCATACTCCAAAACCTAGCTCCATCCTCTGCTTGCAGTCAACATTTTTCTGCTGCATTTCCCAAGACTTCCTTTCCACTGGGGACTTGTATGACAAGGTACCTGCCTGTTAGCCTTTCTACCCTTCTCCCCACATGGGCTGCGCCTGGGCTTCTGAACCCTGATGTTGATGACTGGGCACCTTGATGTCTGGTTAAGAGTTCCCATCGCTGTACCTGAGTGCCCCTGTGAATGTGTGGACCAAAGGCCTATGTAATTCTGAAGAGTGAAACATAGACTTTTCTAGAAAGAGGACCACGGACCAGGAAATGTGTCCTCTTAAAGAGCTGTGACAGTCTTCTGTGTTCTTGCTGCCTGCTGAAGCAAATGAAATTGTCCTGCAGGCTCTTTGGTGTCCGGTAGGGGGCGACAAAGGCACCCAGCTCAGGACCACTGACTTTCTCACTTCTTGCCCTTCATTGGCCATAGTAACTTAATGCTCTAATCAAGTAAAGGCCACAGCCCACAACGGTCACCTTCATGACTGAAACCCTTCCACCACATGCTTCTTGGACTTCAGGTGGTCCTACCCACGATCCCAGGTGCAATGGGGCAGATGCATATGCAGCATTTCAAGGAAACAGAGCTGATCCGCAGCCCCACCTGCCCTCCGAGATGGTTCTTTTGTGCTTGGTGTTGGTGTGTCCTTTGAACTCATTAAGAACTCATAGAGCCAGAGACCCATTAGTGCTGGATGAGAGAAATCTTGAAGAGCATCTACTCGTCCAACCTTATCTCATCCCCAACACTCACATGCACACTTAATTTACAGATGACAAAACTGAAACCCAATAAAGGCAAGTATCTTGCCCAAGGTCACACAACTATTTGGGGGTAGAGATAGGACTGGATCCTAGGGATTCATAGTCCTCTACTCAGAGCTCTTTTTACTTCATGACCTGCTTCCTCTTTGCTACGGAGATGGACGTGTGTTCCCTGCACGGTAGATACTCATAATTGTCGACTGATCAGAAATAAGTAAATTAATGAATGTAGTAATTTGCAGAGATTTCCTTTGAATCTATTATTTAGAGTGAGGTGGTGAGGAGCAGATAGAGTTCTCGTAATGTACATATACAAGTAATAGAAATTCCTAATTATTCTTTCCCCTTTCTCCATTATCTTATCTCGTTATTCCAAGTGGGTTTTTTAGGCCAAAACAGTATGACTCCAGGTTTCTGTGGCTACAGTTGGGAATCAGAAGGGCACAGTTCCTTGCAGTGGTCTTGAAACCCAGGCCTGGAGCTCTTCCTGTCTTCCTCTCGGGTGAGCTGGAGCGGGGTCTCTGTGTCCTGCAGTTACACCGCAGCCTACAGGGCTTCCAGTGCTCAGACCCTGGGTACAGAGGAGAGTTTCCAACCACTATTTGCCCATTTCCCCATTCTTGCTGCTCCCAGCTCAAGGTCAGACTGCTAGAATGTTCTGTTTTTGCAAAATCCTTGTGTTAGGGTTTCTTGGGCGATGTGGAAGATACTACCATTTCCATTGCCCTTTTTTGTTCTGTGAATCTGCCCGGCGACATCTGAGCTGGGCCTGGGAACGTTTGCTGAGTGGCCTGTGGGCAGCCCCCTCTGTTTCCTCTCCCACCCTGCTCTTCTGCACACGGGATGAGCTTCCCCTGAGAGCCTCAGCTGACGTGGCAGTGACCCTCAGGAAGAACCAGTGCTGCCACCTGAGAATTCCGAGAGGTGGATCCTCTTCTGTCCCCAGAGCTCACCCAGGGGGGTGCTTGTTGGCAGGGAAGAGGCTTGAGTTTTCTCATCTCCTTCAGGCTCACAGATAAGTTGGGTCTTTATCTTCAGGCAGAGGAGGGAGGCAGTACGATAAGGTGGGCCACCACAGAGTGACAGTTCCTCTTTTAAAGGGGGTTCGGAGAGGCTGTGCTTGAGATCGGCACCAGCTCCCAGCTCTAGCTGAAGAATTGTGCCAGCAATCCCAAAGCTTGGTCTGGTTCTGGACACGGCCAGAGGAATATCATTGCACAAATACAGCTGTAGCACAGGGTTTTTGTTTGAAAAAGAAAGAGGATGCAGAGTTTGAGAAGTAGCGTTAGACACTTAGAAAACAAGAAGTCGCCTCTTTCATGAGCCCTCTAGATCATTGACCTCACCCCGCTCCCACTGGGAAGACAGCCCACTGCGGTGGGAAGGACACAGGCTTAGAATCTGTCTCTCCTGCTTACTGGCTTAGAGATCTTAGACAAACCACTTAACCACTGTATGTCTCAGTTTCCTCCTCTGCAAAGTGGTGAATCTGGCAACACTGTGATGAGGGTAGGATAGTGAAGACTGAGGAAGACAGTCTAACAAGCCTCTGCCCTTGGTTAACTATACGGAGGTGTCCGGTTGGGAGAGACATTATTGCAGGATCACATTGGGTCTTTCTTTTCCCAGCAAATGAGACCGAGTGTCCAGGTCTGCACATCAGCTTCTGCTCGGAGCAACATCTGGGCCGACGGACAAGGCCTTCTTGGCAGGGTTCCTTCCTTGCCTTCTTCTCTCCCCCCACCTTGGGGCTTTCATTTTGAGGTTTTGCCATGCTTGGGGAAAATAAATTTTACAAGTCCCAGGATAATTCTGAATGTGATGGAAGGCCCTGAGCTATTGATTCCTAAGGAAGGATCTTTGTGCTGGGAGAAGCCTTCCTCGGAGTCCAGTGATTTAAGAGTGCTGACAAATCCGTGCTCACCGAGCCTCCTGCAGGCTGCAGATACAGGCTTCCAGGCCAGCTGGGGCTCTGCGAGGGATTTCTGGGGAGCCTGGCTGGTTGCTTAGGGGACATAAACCCATGAACTCTCCTTAGAAGAAAGTATGAAATCAATTGGTTCATTATCACACTAAGCACACCCTGGACCACTTAGGGCATTTAAGAAATGAGAAGCAGTAAAGGGCTGGGAGGTTGTATTTAAAAGGTGTGCATATAGGTATGAGGGAATCAGGGAAGACAAAGGGACAGAAAGATCTTTTTCCACCACATCACTCATGATCATGACCTTATTGAAGTGCTTGGAAGAGGCGTTACTTTGCATCCTAGACATTTGCGATTTTTGGAAATATTTTTGGTTGTCATGACTGGAGCAGGGAGTACTACTGGCATGGAGCAGATAGAGGCCAGGGATGAGGCTGAACATCCTAGAGCGCACAGACAGCCCCCCACGAAGAGTGGTCTGGCCTAAGACCCCGGTAGTGCCAAGGCTGGGAAACCCTGGGCTGGAAGAGCATGGCAGCATAGAATCCGAGCACGTGAGAGGCAGGAGGGGTTTGAGAAGTATTCTCACCCAGCTCTCCCACTTCACAGCTGAGGACCCTGAGATCCAGAGAGGTGAAGACACCAGCCAGGGTCACACAGCAAGTAAGTGGCAAAGCTGATCTGAGATTGACTTACCCAGACTCCTCCCAAAGTTGTGGTGAAGCTATGGAAACACTTAGAAAATTATAAAGAGACTATTAATATTGCTATTATTAAGAATTGGGGAGTTTGGAAAGTTCTATTTCTGGCTATGCCACTGACTCATTGTAGAATACTGGGTACATCATTCCCCCATCGCCATGCCTCTCTGTGAGTGTGAGTGTGCTGGGGGATGGTCTCAGCAAATGATAAGTATACCACAATCAGTGTCTTTAGAGAAAAGTCCAAAGATTTGCCCTTCAAAAACCCGAGGCACTTAAAAAAAAAGATAAAAATTTTCCTTGAAAGAAATCGTGTTGTCTTCGTAAGAAGCAAAGCGTCTGCTTCTTGGACAAATTCCAGTACCCTAGCCTTGTAAGTTGGTTCCAGCCCAGGAAATCTGATCAACATCCGGAGGAGAAACTGATAGCTCCACAAATGACAAGCAACTAGATTTGTCCCTACTCCCTCCGGGAAGGGGAGGTGGCAACTTCTCTTCCACCCTTTCCTGCTCAGCCCTCTTGGCGCACAGAAGTTCTGCAAGGAACTTCAAGGAGGGATGGGAAAGTGTGTTATTAATTAGTAAAACCCTATTTACTTAACAGGCATATACTTAAAGATCTCTTCCAAGGGACATTTTGACATATTACTTTAATTAGCCACAGAAGAATTGTGAGTGCAGAGAGTGTAAAATGACCCTTGCTGTTGTTTCCAGTTACTCTTATCTTTGTTTGCACCTGACAGGGACAGTGACAAGGTTGCAGGAGTCACCGCTGAGCTTGGGGTGTCCCATTGACCAGAGGAGGGACCACAGGGACTTCCCTCTCTAACAGCAGCCTCTGCCTTCCTAGATAGCAGCCCCAAGTGGCTGTGTCTGATTGGCACCCCTGCCCTCTTTCCATGGCTGTCCTTAAGGACCCATCAGGACACCCTGGGAGCCCAAATCTCCCCACCCCCATGGGAAGAGGAGAACGCGTAATATTGGTGGGAGCAGCCTCTCATATAAGGCCTTTGTATGGTGTTTTCATATAAGGCCTTTCCCCGGTCTGCCCTCCTTGCACCCAGGAGTGGAGGTAGGAAGTCACTTGAGACTCACTCACCTTAGAGGACCAAGGTTATACCCCTTCTTTCCCCAGTTGGGGGGTGAAGGGGTCACTCTATAGACCTCACTCATCCTGTTCCTCCACAAATGTTCTGCATGTGCGGGGCAGGCCTTTTGGCCCCAGGAGGTCAGTCCTTGTCATCAGAGGCGTGGAGCAGAAAGGCCTTTCATATCACCAGCAGTCCAGGCACCGACGTCTTGTCACGTTCCTGTTCCCCCGGTCTCTAAGAACAGACCCTTTTTTGAAAATCATAATCATGCACCTCACATCTAAGAAGCTATGTATATCCAAAGATGCTTTTGCAGGTGGGAAATGAGAGTCCCAGAGGAAGAAATGCTGCTTTGCAAGCAGGGTAGGGGGAAGCACTGTGTCTTTTGTGCTCAGCTATCACCTCAGTGCCTAGCACAGTGCTTGGCATGTGGAAGGGCTCAATGGGTACTCAGTGGGTGAGCAAATGAATGAGTGAACGTAGGTGTCCATTCAGGCACTGAGGCGGTCCTTGGCATTAAAGCGGGTTGCCAACTTGGACTGGGTCAGTAAAGCCAGTTTTCCTTCCAGCTCCTTTCTTCTTCCCAGAGCTGGCACTTGACACCAGGGCTCTATGAACCTTCAAAGGTCCCACTGGTCAAACAGGGTTTGAGGAGCCTGTGCAGGGCCCATCCCATGAGCTGGTGGTCAGCTCTTGGCCTTGAGCAAGGCCAGGCTTTTCTGGATGCTCACTCCACTCCCTCCCCCTCCCCCTTTTCCCCAGGCTGCTCTAAGGGGGCTCAGAGCAGGCTTCCCTGGCTCTAAGCAGATAGAGAGATGATCATTTGGATTCCCACTGAAGACAGACTAGGGAGTAGATCCCTGCTTCACAGAAAGATCCCGGGAAGGATCCTTTTAAATAGCCAGGTCCACAATGCATGTTAAATGACTTAGGAAAAAAATCTGACCCGTAGACACGTAGGCCTGGAAAAGAACTTTGGAGGTCGCCCAGTACTGTGCCCCACCCCTACCCCAGGATGGCAGATCCCCTCTGTGATACTCCTATTTGCTTTTCAGAAGCTCAGCCAGCCTGGCCGTCCTGCACATTGCTGCCCCAAATCTAAAATGCTCTTTCTAAAATGCAAATCTGATCATGTCTTGGCCCGAGTTCCAGGGCCTCCCTCAGGGTGTGACTCCAGGCTTCTTACCTTAGCAAAGCAGGCTCTCTAGGTCCCAACAGCTGCTTCAATGCAAGACTGTCCCCACCTTCCCCTGTACCCTCCCTTCTTCTCTCTCCCACTTCACATCCCCCTACACTGCTGCATTACGGCAGCAGCACCTGCATTTGTGACATGCACCAACAATGCACTCTGTCACATCCATGCCTTCCATCCATAGGCCTCCACCACCTGGGGTGCAGCTCCCCTTGGGATTACCTTTCTCCAGGGAACCTTTCCTGCCTGCCCTTTCCACCCACCTCGTTAGCTAGCCCATGCCTCCTTCCTATGGGCACTGTCTGGACCTTATACCTGTTACTACTCTGAGCTTCTCCCCAGTACTGTGACTTGCTCCTGGTAGACTGCAAGCTCATTGACTTCAGAAGCCATGTCTTATTCATCATTTCCAGCCTGGCCCATAGGTGTCTACAAAATGCTTGCAGAATGAATGTGTATATTACAGTAAACTGAGGGGTTCCGCCTTTGAAAAGTAGTATTTAAAAGTCAAAGAACTCCACTAGGTCCCTAGACAAATTAGAAACAGAAGCAAGCTTATTCTTCAAAGTCTTACAGTACCTTGGATTCCATTCAACATTTGGCAGCCACTCCTGGAAGGGGAGCACCTGGTGGGCCTGAGTCCACCTCCTGAGAGGCGTTCACTCATTCAACAAACAGTGATTAGCTGTAGTAACAGTCTGAGTGTTACTACTGCTACCCTACTATGTATGAGCTTTCTATTTGCCAGGCATGGTGCTCAGCACTTGACACTGTCTCATTTCATTTTCCCTTTTGCAGACCAGGAAGTCTGAGCAGTTAATAACACTTATTAAGGACTTGCTATGCCCTGTGCATAAGGCTAGGAGACTGCATTTGTCCTCTCACTTTCAGAAACACTTTTTCATTCGCCTGCTGGTCTCCGTGGCACCTCCTAGCCTGGGTCCCTTGAGTTTTCATCTGCCTTTTCTGGAGCCGGACCAAGCCTCCTCCTCTGTCTGAGCGTAGCTGCAGGCAGTGTCTGGAGCTCTCTCCAGGTACAGGGAAAGAGAAGGAAGCCTTATATTTTCGTGGTGCTGGGGAAGATGCATAGGACAAGGTGGCCCCAGGGAGGTGGGGAGGTGCAGTAGGTCTAGCATTTGTCTTCCAGGCTGGCAATGCAGAGGACCAGGATAGGGACAGGCTGGAGAAATGCCAGTGACTAATGCCAGTGACTGAGGCATTTGAATGTACTCTCCATGGGAGGAGTAAGGACTTTATTTTGTTCTCGCTGTTTTCCCAGCATTCAGAATAGAGCCTGGCATAGAGTAGGTGCCCAAGAATATCGAATGAATGAATGAGTGAACGGCACCCTCCCTCTGTCTGTCCCACTTGAGCCGTGGCATCTGCTTCCAGCCTTGCCCTCTGTGGCCTCGGTCGCACCCCACTGCTCCAGTGCTCTTTCCCACACACCACTCCAGCCAGGCCACTTCTAACCCTTGTGATTCATGTCTCTCATGAGGCCTCCATAATCCTTTCCAGGCTCCTTCGCCACACCCCTCCCACCAGCCGTCCCGCCTCCATCTCCTGCACAGAGCCTCATTGAGCCACACAAGCCTGCTTAGCCACCATGCACACACTGGCCCTCAGCCTGGAGCCACTTCTCTGGCTTATCTCTGGCCAGCTCCGCACTGCCTCTCTCTTAGACCTTCCCCAGCGGCCCAGGCAGAGGTGCTTGCTCCTTCCACCGTCTTCCCACCTCACATGGTCTAAGACAAGTTGGTGTAGTGACAGAAACTGTTTAGTGTCCAAGAACACCAATTCTGGAGTCAGATGGCTTAGGCACAAACCCCAGCTCTACCGTGTACTAGCTGTGTGACCTCAGGCAACTTACTTAACCTCTCTGTACCTTAGTTTTCTCAGCTATAAAATGGGGACAATAGTAGTGCCTACCTCACAAGGTTACTATGAGGAGTAAATGAGATCATTTCCACGAAGGGACAGAGGGATGCCTGGCACTTAACGGGAGGCATTATTATTACTACCCGTTCCTCTCACAGTGCTTGGTACATGAGATATTCCTCATGTAGCACTTGTGACATGAAATTGCAGTAAAAATCCCTTTGCCTTATGTACAGGATCCCATGAATTCGGCTAAAGAGCGACATGTTCATCTCTGAGATTTAGGAAGGGAGTTCTACTAGCCGTGTGGAAGTGTGGTGAGATGGCGGGGGGAGGGGGGCCGCTGGCAAGTATTTGCTGTTGTCCAGGTGAAGGACAGGGGCGCAAATCCCCGGCAGTGGGGACAGAAAGACAGGACGGTTTTGAGAGAGATTCGTGAAGCAGAATTGACTCAGTGAGCCAGTGGTTGCCAAAAATGAGGGAGAAGCAAGAACCAAAGACGACACCAGCTTTCCAACCTGAGTAGCAGAGCTGGGATTTGAAGGGACCCAGGGAGTAGCATCCCATGTCCCTTCTGATGCAGGATCAATGGACAGAGAGAAAGAGGGAGGGAGAAGGGAGGAGAGAGGCAGGACTCAGGCAGATGGAGATTAAAATGCATCATTACAGATACAGCTGTTTGGAAGGCCAGGCTCTGGAGTGCGGTCCATGGGGCCTGCTGCTGTGCCTGGACCTCCCACCGCCACCCTCCCAGTGGACAGGGGCCAGGGCCGACCTTGCCTGGCTAAGCCCAACACATGGCAGAGAGTGGCCTCCGCAGGGAAGCAGGTCCAGAGAGGGCTCTCCAGGCCCAGTTCTTCCACATCGACCCATCCGATGAGTACCTGCTCCTGCCCTGGGGAGAAAGGAGTGGGAGAAGGAGGGAAGGCCAGAATGTTGCACTAATCAGGGTCTCTCAGTCTTGGCATTATTGACATTCAGGGCTGGACAGCCCTTTGTAGTGAGGGCTGTCCTGTGCATTGTAGGATGTTCGGCGGCATCCCTGGCCTCTACACATGAGATGCCAGTAGCACCTCCCTTCCCTGGCTGTGACAACTGAAAATGTCTCCAGACACTGACAGGTGTTTGGGGGCTAGGGAGGGAGAGCAAAATCACCCCCAGTTGAGAATCACTGCTGTAGTCTAATGCAAGCCCCTCTAGACGGGAACTTGAGCCGTGGGAGAGGAAGGCCTCCTCCTAACTCTTGTCCCAGGAGTTGGGGCCTTTAAACCAGCAGAGCGAGAAGGGTACATTGGGGTCACAGCTGGGTCCTCCAGACCTTTGAAGCATCTGCTCTCTGTCTTCTCTTCCTTCTCCTGCCCTTCCTGTCCAGCTAAGTCCTTAGCATCCTTTGAGGTCTAGCTACACCCCTACCTCTAGGAAGCATTCCCCCGTGCTCCTCCCAGCTAATTTAGACATCTGTGTGCTCCCTCGTCCCCTGCACCCCTCACCCTCTCTGGCAAATGTTGACCAGCGTTCTCCCTGTGACCCTGGTGCTGCTGAGCACAATCCCTGGCTCCTTGGGGGTCCACAGGGAGTTTCACTGTGAGTGAATGAACCAAGGCAGCTTCTCTTAGCTCCTTTCCAGCGATGCCTTAGTCCTGGGCATTCCTTTGTGGGTCTCTGTGCAGCTGCCTCTCTCCCTCAAGCCCCTGCCCTCCTACAGTGTCTGGGAAGGCTCTGTGCTCCCTGCTCGCTCCCAATATCTGAAGCATTCAGGGCTCTTGCTTTTGTGAGAGCTCAAGGTGGTGTCCTTGGCTCTTTCGATAATTGCTAAATAACTGCTTGCCCTGAAAATTGCCCTGGAAGCCTCTCCCCACAGCTGCCTGGACCCACATCAGACATCTAGGTTGCTTGGTTACCAGTTTTCAGACCCAATTCAGGAAAGTCCCGAGGCCACAGAAAACTGAGTTTGGCTGCATGTGACCTGCAGCCAATGTCTAAAGACTATCTAACCTTACTTAGCACAATCTGGGAAAGGAGGGGACACAAGCAGTGAGCACTGTCCTGCCTGGCCCCCCAACGAGGTCTTCATCAGCTCACTTGACCCTTAAAACCTTGGCATGTCATATGATTCCCATGCTACAGACAAGGACACTGAAGATCGAAATGATTCAGGAACATACCCAAGGTCCCCAGGTAGTTTATGGTGGGCTTAAGATCCAAATCCAGGTCCCTGGCTCCAGACATTGGGTTTTGTTTTTTCTGTCTTCATCCTGCTGAGGTTTGGTCAAGAAGTTTGCTTATAGAGCATTTTTAAGAAACTGTTACTACAAAGCAGTTCTTCTCACTGCCTGACACACAGTCCTGCCCTCTCCCGCCCTTGTCGAGTCCCCTCTCTCCTGCCTCCCCACACCTCCTCTGCAGGAGCAGATGCTCTCCTTGTGGGGGCACCAGCAGTCTGGCCTGCACCCCCTGCCCCCACTCTGCCTGGGATGCGCAGCCTGGCCTCCCCCAGGCGGCTCTGCCCCATGTCCTCTCGGGACACTTACACCCGCTACTTAGTGTCTCTCCTGCCTGCGGGCACCACTCACAGCGCTCTAATGCGGGCGCTCCATACACACGCATTCAACAGAACAAAAAGTTCCGTCCAACCTACTTTTTAATTCTATTTTTAACTTTTCTCCCCAAAGATTCAGCTGTTCACAGGGGTGTGACAGGAGATTCCCCGAGCCAGCCCTGTAAAATGAGAGGTCACTCGGGGTGCCTGCTGCCTTGCTGCCTCAGGCAGTACCATCCGCTCTGCTTTCTTCCCCAAACTCCCTACTCCGCCTCTTCCTTTGACACTCTCTAGCTAAATAGATTTTCTTCATATACTTCAACAAGCGGGTGATGAATTTCGGTAGCAGAAACATTTTTCACTTCAAATCAGATTGCAGACTTACACTCCCATCTGGGGACCATGAGTCTGGGGCAGAGGCTCTCACCCCAGGCTGCCCATTAACATCATTGGGGCAGTTCCTAAAACTCTGCAGCATCCAAGCACAACCCCAGACCAATCAAGTCTGGGTGAAGGGCCCGGGCAGGAGCATATTTCTAAGTAGTCCCCAGGTGATTCTCTTGGGCAGCCCGGGTTTAGAACCACTGGTGTACAGTGAAGCCTGCAGACCAGCAGCCTGGGCGTCACCTGGCAGCTGGCTAGAATGCAGACTCCCAGGCCCCACCCCAGACCTACCCAATCAGAATCTGCATTTTACCAAGAATCGCCGGTGATTTGTAAGCACGGCACAATTTGAGAATTGCTTTAAGGAAAGAACAGTTTTTAAGTAAGTGTAAGACAAGTTGCATTCGAATTACCTGAAATCTTGTTAAAACGCATATTCTGATTGGGTAGGTCTGGGGTGGGGACCAAGATTCTGCATTTTAACAAACTCTTTGCTGCTGCTGCCGCTGCTGCTGCTGGGGGAACCACTGTGAGGACCACTCGGAGGAGTCAGTTGCATTTCAATGAGTTCCTTCATCTCAGCCTTGAGAGTAGAGAGTGGAGTTTTACAGACCTTTTCTAAGTTTCTTCACCGTAACTGTTTCCCAATCCACCGTCACGGCAGGCCCATGGCCCGCCGTCTAACTGGCTGGTACTGAGCAGCCCTGGCAGGTACATCGGGCACCTTTGACATGGCAGAGGATTGAAATGTAAAGGAATGTTCTCCCTGCCCCACTGGGGAGGCTGTGCACTGGTCTGCCCATACCAGGTGATTTCCGGTTCCACACTAATGATGCTACGTCCCTCTCTGGCCTTGGCCTCCAAGAGGGAACTATTGGAGACCCCTGCTGAAAAGCTGTTTAATTCAAACTATGTCTAATATGTTCAGAAAGGAAAATTCCACAGGTTGGTGTGAGGTTATAGAAGGAACTGGGGAGAAAAACTGGTGAAGGTCTGCTTTAAAAAATAAAGAAAAGTCCTTCAATCCATTATAGAATTTTAGAGCTGGAAAGGAACTTTAGAGATGTTTTCCCAAACCCTAATTTTGGAGAAGAAAGCTGGGACCCAATGAGACCATGGCTTGTTCAAAGTCACCAAGCAACATAGGGGTCAGCCCATGGGTGTATTATTTCTTCTTAATCTTGCTTGAGGTTATTTATCTAGAAATGGATAACATGGAGTAGCCACTTCATTCATCTGGCTCCTTTAATTAAAAGTTCTACTTTTCACAGAAAAGGTGAAACTCAGGAGGCTGGCTCACGGTTCCTGCCCCTCGGGGCCTTCATTAGAAAATCGCTCCCAGTCACTGGTATTGCCCTAATAGGCCTGCCTCCCATGAGCATGGCATGTGGGAGGAGCTATCTAGCTTCCAGAAGGCATACCTGATGCCACTTTTCTCTTTCATGCCCATGACAAATGTCATAAGCTGATCACAATACTCTTTCAAGCCACTGCCAATCAATTGGATTTGGATCTCAAGTTGAAATGCATTTGCTGTCCCTACAATAGAGGTCATACCTTGAAAAGTCCAGTGACCTTCAGATCCACTCTACATTTCAGCCTGTCTGCACCAGTTAGAAAAATACTCTTGAGCTTCTCATCTCTCTCCCCACCCCCAGCTGCTCATTAATCCAATTGTGAGTTTCCTTTATCCAACCAAACTTCCTGCCGAGTGGCAGAGTCTCCTGGCCATGGGTCTGCCGTTGGTGATTAGACAGCCCAGCAGAAGATGCTGCCTCGTTCAGACAGCTCCTTCATGTGGGACTGAGCTACCTTACCCTGACAGTGCAGCGCCCAACATGCACCCTGTGAGGGCACTCCAAGAACTGCCTTCGCAGGAAGGCTCACGGAGGTGAGATTTTGCCCTGCAGCGGGAACCCTGCCCTTCCAACAAGGCATTCAGGAGGCTTCCGCGTCTCGTTTGGCTCTGAAGGCAGTGCCTGGGCCCTTCATTTCGGCCTCTGGTTCTGAACTGGAGCGAGCTTATTTGCTGGCAGGAGTATCTGTCTCCGTAATGGGGAGTCAGTCTTCAGATGTTCTCGCCATTAAGACGTCAGTCTCACTCAGCCTTGCTCTCGGCTGCTAGAAGCACTGACAAGCCAGGAGGAAAAATTCCGTCAGGAAGGGCTTTACTGCCTTTTGAAGGCAGGAAGGCTCCGTCTTGCCTGTGGGACTGGACCTGCTCAGCCTCGGTGGGACTTGTGCCAGCAGAGCCCTTAGTGTACCCTGTGAGTCCTGGTTCTAGGCCAGCGGGCAGGGTCTCGGGCCTGTGCAATGGCAGAGTGCTGAGTGTCTCCCCAGCTCACGAAAGGAGGGGGCAGAGTCCTTCCACCTCCTTGGCCGTTCCCATCTGTCTCCTGGGTGTGTGCCACAGGCTGCCGTGGCCCCAGGCTGCTCGGCAACACCCTGAGTTATGTTAGTGATATAATAATGAATTATACAATAGATTATACATAATTAATTTATAATAAAACACGCACGCAACGGTTTAATTTCTCCAAGTGAATGATGAGCTGCCCGCCAGGTCCTGCTGGAATTCATTCCCTAAATGCCGGCTTCCTGGTCCAGAGGCCACGGCCAGCTGCCCTAGTGAGGTACCTTGGCCAGGGAAACCTGCAAAGTCAGATTCTCTCCAGACTGCCTCTGGGATCTGACCCACAGGAAGCTAATCCTGCCCTGCCTCTGCTCTTGTTCCAGACTTGGACATCCGTGGGAGTCTCACCCCACCCCAGCACCGTTTGAAAGCTGTTATTTTCTTCATTCTCCCAGTCTTTCTCCCAGAGTATGGGAGATGCCTGGGTATTCATAATCTGCCGTTCCTTCAGGCTTTCATTCACCCACTCAACAGACAGCTGTTAAGTGCCTGCTGTGTGCCAGGCACTGTCCTTGGCTCAGTGTACTTGGATGAACAGCACAGACAAGATCCTTGCCCTAGTGGAGCCTACATTCTCACAGAGGGAGTCATAAGTAATAAACCTATCGGAGAGGGGTGCTATACAGTGATAGGTGCTGTGGAAAAAGAAAAGGCAGAGAAGGATAAGGGAAACCAGGCGCAAGGGGGGCAGGATGCAGTTTTAAAGAGGGAGGTCAGTGCAGGTCTTGTGGGGAGGCTGCAGGGTCGGAGTGGCCAGGCCCTTCATGAACGGGGAAGAAAGGCACTTCTGGGCCTACCAGGGATTAGATTTTCCCCAGTTGCTTTGGCTAGGAAATCTTTGAGTAATATTTGTAACTTTTGGTTTCAGATGTTCAGGATGTTTCTGTTCCTGTTGCTGCTGTGGTTTCTGCCCCCGACTGAGGGGTCCACGCGGGCTGAACCCATGTTCACGGCAGTCACCAACTCGGTTCTGCCCCCAGACTATGACAGCAACCCCACCCAGCTCAACTATGGTGTGGCAGTTACTGATGTGGACCACGATGGGGACTTTGAGATCGTCGTGGCAGGGTGAGTGCCTCCCACCTTGTGTTTGATGGATACAGCAGTCAGCTTTTACTGTGATGAGGCTGAGTAACAAATAGCTCCAACACCCAGTGGCTTGCGACAACATACATTCTCACTTACAGGTCTTGGCTGTGCTCAGTGGGGCTTCTGTTATGCTACTTCTTTGCCTTTGCTTATAGCAGTGGGGGGAGGGAGGGTAGATTCAAGAAAGGTGTTTGATCCACATGCTTTTGAGGGAGAGAAAGGGAATGCTTTGCTTCAAGGCACTGTCTTCATAGCCTTAGTTACACAGGTGCTACTTCCTTGTCAGTGGGATTCTAGAATCTCTGTGTGGGAGGGGCTTACTGGTGACAATTGTGATAGAAGAGGATGCTCAGCCTGCCTTTGCACAGCGTGTTACATAAGACTAGAGAAACCATTACTTGTCCATTTCAGAGAAGAGGGGAAGACGGGAATTAGGAAGGATAGCTAAACTTCCTCTAAACCATGCTCCCTTCTCTCCTGAGAAGCAACAATGGGTAGCAAGAAAGGCATAGGACTCGGAGACCCAATGACTTGAGTTCGTGCCCCAGATCCACCAGAGGTGCCTGGCTTTGATCCTTCCCTTATTTGCCGAGGTTCGGACACAGAGTCTGTAAAAATGGGGACTGTAATGCCTTCCTGTCCTGAAGCCTCTCTCAACAGGCCATTGCACAGGACAGTGCCTTCTAAATTCTGCCAGTTACATTAATAATTGTTTACTGAGCACTAATATGTGCCAGGCACTGTGCACACAGTACATGCATTGCCTTATTTAGTCTTCCTGAGAACACCAGAAAGTGCGTATGCTATCACCCCCACTTAGAGGGAAGGGGATTAGGGTTCAAGGGTGGTGCGCAACATGCCCTCTGTCAAGGAAATAGTAAGTAGATGAGTCGGGATTTATACCCCATGGCTCCCTAACTCAACAGCTGCTAAACAACACTGTACAAAGTGTAGTTTTCACTTCAGAAATCATTTAATCAATAAGAACACTACCGGGAGCTGTCAGTCTTCTTCTGGGAGGCCTGAGCTTTTATGGCAGCACTGACCGAAGTAACTGGCAGGTAACATGACTGTAGCAGTTGCGTGTAATAGTAGAAAGCATTGACCTTGGAAGTGGAAGACCTGGTTTTAATTCTCACCACACCATCCAATAGCTGTGGGCCTCGTGCACGTTAATTAGCTATGCAGCCCCCACTTTTCTCATCTGTAAAATGGGCATATTGAAATCGGCCGCACAGGGCAGTGGTGGTGATGTATTAAAAAGGTACTTTGTAAAGTGCATTTCTTCTTTCATTTGCTCCTTTCTTCTACCCTGTGAACAGTGGAAGGGACTACCTTTAGATCTCCTAAAAGTCTAGATTAACACGCCGTCCACTAGAACTTTCTGCGAGAGATAGATCTCTGTGCCAGTGCCGTCCAGTAGGAATGGAATCCACCAGCCACCCATGGCTATTGAGCACTTGAAATGTGACTGCTGTGACCGAGAAACTGCATTTTTCATTTTATCTCATTTTAATTATACAGCCACATTTAAATCAGCACAGTTCTGAGTAAAAACTAAAGAGCAGAGTGTGATAGAAAAGGGAAAAATAGAAAGGATTGTAATGACCCTGACTACCTGAGGTGAACTGAGTAGGATGGAGGTCAAGCAGCTTGTCTCTGTGCCCAGTTCTGTGACCGCAGTCAGTCTCCAAACCAGAGAGAAGTGCTCCTGGCCCAGTCCGGCCTCCTGAAGCCACGTGCCACTCTGCCAGAGTCTCTGGTTAAAGGGCTTGGATTCATTCAAGATGTTCTGGTTGACCCTGCCTCCCACTAGGTGACACTAGCCTCCCCTGGAGAGCCTGGGGGCCGACAGAGGACAGAGAACGGCAGGGTGAACATCCATCCCCTCCTCCTGGGACCCCTACAAATTATTACCATGATCTCGTTCTCCTTTCTTCTTGGACACCGGGCTTTAGGTGCAGGTCTCCATCCCACCTGCCCGATGAGCACTGGATGCCACTGCAGCTGCTGAGTGTGCAGCTTCTTTCCTTCCAAGTGCCGGGCATTCGTTTCACCTTCCTTTTCAGTGAAGTCTTTTGCTCTTTCTCTCGAGAAATCGGCTTTTGTGTCGTGTGTGCCAGAGAAGCTAGGCCATCATTTGTACTCAGCCTAGAGCAGAGATGTAAACCTTGTCTAGCTTGCTGCTTACTGTGGGTCGTGTAGCCCTTTAAAACCATCCTCTGGAAACAAGAACCAGACCATCCTGCTCTTGATCCTGGGTCATCTAGAGATCAGGGAAAGATCCCTGTCTCTTCTCCCAGGGCAGAGGTGACCCAGGCAGCCCCTCCCTGAGAAAGCTTGGTTTGCTGCATGTTCTTCTGGACGATGATATTGCTCACCCCGACAAAGAAGAAGAGCTACGCAGAGGACAAGATGGCAAAATTGGGCAGCCTCCCAGCTCCAGGTCAGGCCTTCTTTGTGGCTATTATGAAGCATTGTGAATTCTTAGGGCATCGGAAAGTCACGTTCTAATTTAAGTACCAAAATACATTCCAAAGGCAAATATAACTTTTTATTATCTTCAGCTTAAGATGATTTGTCACTGTCTTCTTCTTTAGGCCGATAACCAGGGGCTGACTATACAGACATATTTAAATCAGGACCTTGGGAGGTCATTCGGCCCACCCCTGGCCTTCCAGTAAGGCCACACCTATAGTTTTTGGAGGCTCCCCCTATTTCGAGCCTTCCATGAGAGTGTGTGCAAGCTGTATGGCATCCAGCGCAATTACTTATGTCAAGACTCTATTTGGCTAATCTGGACCCCTAGTAGTAGAGCTTACTAAGCCATTTCTTTTAACTTCAGTTTTGCTGTTGCCTTTGAAGATATAAGCCAGTGGTCACCATCCTTTCAAATAGTGGCAGCTGGGATCGCTGCCCTGCCTTTCATTCCCTGTGGACTCCCTGGCAACATTTCTGACTCTGACTTTTATTCTATTTCATCTACCCTGCACCCATATTACACTCTGTTTCTTCTGTTTGATTATAGACTCTCTGTTCAAGAATCGTGTCGCAGGAATTGAAATTTTAAAGAGAATTGAATGTGAATGGTTTTACCTGGGGCACCTGTAGTCCAGCTCAATAGAGGCCCACTCTCTATTACTTTATAGACCTTTCCATTAGCTGGCCCCAGATGCATTTACATTTTCCTCCTGGGGTAATGTTCAGCTCTTCAGTTTGTAAGGTGCCCGCACTTGAACTTGTCTTGGATTTGTTGACCTTGTAGTGTATCTGACTCAAGCCCTGTTGCTTTGAGTATTTACTCTTTGAACAGGTTTGTTTTGTTTTGCTTTTTCGGTATCCTCGTTCTGAGTATTGATGGCATTGATTCTGAGCATGTTGTGGGTGAGTTTGTATTGTGTTTCTGATTCTGGGCTTAATTGTGATGGAAGGCGTGTGTGTGCATCTGACTCTGGGAGGAGCAGAAAATGACCGCTCTTTGTTCTGCGGGGATGGGGGAGGGGAAGGGCCAGCTCTGCTCCTCTGCCTCAGCTGGGCGAGTGCCTCGGCATGTAGAGGGCTTATCTGTTGACCAGCAGGTGCGTGATTGCAGTCTGCTTACAGTCTCCCCCCTGCAGTGTGAGGGAAGGATTTGATCACCCCTGGAGAAGTGTGCACACGCATAGACCATTGAGGATCTTCAGGACTGATTCCTTGGGTAAATAGAAAGTCCAGTGGCCTCCTCTCTTCTCAGTGGAACTAAACACCCAATCTGAAGTCTCACGTAGTTTGTAAAGGAATTCCTGTTGCTGTCAGTCTTGCACAATTCCCTTTAGAGCAGCTTTTGTTTCCTGGGGTATCCCTAGAGGTCTGAGATAACCCCTCTACCCTGTCAGTCTCCAACAGGAGTTTTACTCAAATGGTAAAGTTTAAATCTCAATTTACATCAGTCTTTCTACACAAAGGGCATTCGTTTGATAAAATCTTAATGCATTCTTCACACTTGGAAGGATTTCATTTAAAGGGATGCTACATATCATAAAGCCATGCTTTATTTAGTTTTTCTTAATTTTGCCACTATGTCAGAAAACTTTTTTAATTTACTGAAGTTAATTGAATTATTTAAAAGGCAAACTGTACTCATTTACCAGATTAATCATAATTACATAGAAGACTTTCTTGCCATTATAAATAATAAAAACAATGATAAAGAATAAGATATTTGCCTATGATATAACCGAAGCAGCATTTATGTATTCCATTATAAGTACATGACACACATGAAACATATGTAAATCTAATACATATAGTTTATGCAGATATAATAGATGTTCCACCCATACGAACATATGTAGATCTATGTGGCATACGTAAATGTATATTCACGCACACACACACACACACACACACACACACACTTGTAATGAAATAGGAGAAATACTTTTGAACTTTCAGTCCTAACTGCCACTTTGTGAAATATAACAGATTGGATCATCAGTTTCTACATCTTAAGATGTTATATGATTTCATTCAGTTTCTCTTTTTTTAACTTAAAATATATTTTACATTTTGATAACATTTAAATACATGTCATTACAAAAAAATTCACACAGTAAAAATTCATCTTTGCTAACCTCCACCCCTACTCCAAGCCCATCCCTGTCCTCTTCCAGAGTAACAATTGTTTTCAGTTTGATGTGTATACTTCTAGAAATTTCTATGTAACATGTATATTTATAAAATATGTAATAATTTTTGGAAGAATCAAACTGATACATACTGTTCCAAGCTTGCCTTTTTTACTGTATAGTACATTCATGGTTCGAACATATAGGTCTAGCTTATTTTTTGAAGTTGCTTTGTGTGAACGTGCCACATTCGTTTTGCCACTCCTAGGTGACGTTTAAGCTATCTCTAATCTGTGGCCACTGCATACAATGCCATGTATCTATCCTTACACATATGCAAATTTTTCTCTGGGATTGATACCAACAAGTGGAAAATGCTGGGAATGATACATTCATTTCAAATCTTAATAGATATGGCCGAATCGTTTCCAGTCTTAATCTTTTTGTATTTAGCCATAGTCTAGAAATAAAAGGTGAGCTTTGGGGTTATTGAATTCAATGGCTGCCCGAGCACCTACTATGTGTACATATGCTCCAGGGTCTGGACTTTATCAATTTAGATCCAATAAGGTGCCGGGAGCGGGGGGGCCCATTCTGTATCTGCAAGAGAAGCTGCTTCTGTTAGCTGGATTGAGGAACTTCAGTACTTTCTAATTCAAACTGCTAGAAGGACCTCCTCTAAAGCTTCCATGGCAAAAATATATTTCTTAAATGGTTCACCTTTAACCCTGAACTTCATTGTCATCGGTGTCATGGAAGAATGCTTGGGGAGCAGGGGTGCCAGCTCCTCTGCTCTGCTTAGGCATGATTTTAAATCCTGATTAGACAGAAGTTGGAGCAGGAGCCAGGGCTTTTTAACTCATTCTGAAACCTTTCTGAAAAGGTTACTCAGCAGTGCATAGCAGGTTTTCCACCCTTTCCCCAGCCCTGGGCAACCACAGGCAATGGGCAAAAATTCCGTCCTCCCCACCCCAAGCCACAGACAGCACAAAGGTCTGAGGCACCTTAGTGATTACCCTGCCACACACACACCCAGAGGAAGGCGTGCTAGTCAGAATGTCAGCCTTCCGAAGGTACCACGGCCTAATCCCCAGAACCAATGAATATGTTATCTGACCTGGCAAAAGAGACATTGTCGATGTGATTGAATGAAGGGCCTTGAAATGGGGAGATTACCCTGGCTTATCCCAGTGGGATCAATCATCGGGTCCTTAAAAGTGGAAAAGGGGAAGCATAAAATGAAGTCATAGTGATGCAATGTGAGGAAGACTCAACCTACCCTTCCCGGTTTTGAAGAGGGAAGGCGGGGCCAAAGCCAGGGATGTGGGTGACCCCTAGAGACTGGAAAAGGCAAGGAAACAGATTTAGTCCTACAGCCTCTAGACTCCAGAACACAGAACAGTTCTGTCAACACCTTGATTCCAGCACAGCGAGCCCAAGGTTGGCCTTCTAGTACACAGAACTGTAAAATAATCAATTTCTGTCACTTTATGCCACTACATCTGTGGTAATTTGTTACAGCAGCAATAGGAAACTAATATAGTAGGTAAAGGTTGGGTGCTTGGTGTCATTTTTCAGAGAGGTGATGGCCATTACCTCAGAATTCCAACAGTATTATTTTATTAACTTCAGAGTGGTAAAATAAATAAACCACCCACAGCATAATATTTAAAATAATATATTTAAAATAAATATACCACAAGTAAAGTATTGTTTTTAATCAATGACAATCCCCTGTCTCAGGAACATGTGCAATTTTGGAAAGAATCCCTAAAATTACACTTTGTTCCTTGGTGACCACCCACGTTAATTCACCCTGCAGCTCACTGTGTGCCACCCGGGGCCTCGGTGGTTGGAGGTGGGGAGAGTGAGTCAGAGCTTTGAAAGATCTCGATGCCCTTGGTGGGAAAACACACCCCCATGGGTGGGGATGGGCGGCGAGCCCTTTCCGGATGGAAACCTCGAGGATGGCCTTGGAGGGACAGGCAGCAACACACAGGTCTGTTTCACGAGGGGCAGAGGTCTCTCCCCAGGCCAAGGAGACCTTCAGGCTTACTTGGATTTTGTTGTTTGTTTTTTAAGTTAATTTTAAATTTTACCAAAAAAGTAATTTTCACAAAGTAGTGAAGAATATTTATAAAAAAGCCATTCCAAAATAGTAATACAGTCAAGGCTAAAATTGCCTCTGCTGAAAACGGCGAAGCTGCTTATAGTAGTCTGAATTTGTCATCCATTCAGAAAGCGGATGTGTGCTCTGTCTCTCGTCACTTTCCTTTAAGTCTCTCTTCTCCCCATTTTTTTTCAAAGTGGTGGGCTGGCTGCCAGGCCTTCCCGGTCCCTTGTGTCTTCCTACAAGCTCCCAAAGAAGGCACAGGCACACAGCCACTGGAGCCTAGGCCGATCCTCCACGCCCTTAGAGCCTTACAGCCCGCGGGGCCTTCTCCCCACTGCCTTCCTCCCTCCTTCCGCCTCTCCAGCCCCGCCCCTCTCCCCTGCGAGCACACCTCGCAGCTCCTTTTGGAACACGTGCCATTGCCACTCCCAGGATCACTTCTGTGCCGGGGGAGCCGATCATGACCTCTGCCTCCTCTCTTGCCTTTTTCTTCACATCCCCTTCTTTCTGGTCTCCCACTGACCTGGTGAGCCACTTTCTTCCTAAAACGCTATGGTTAGGACTTAATTTTCCCTCCCAGGAGGAGATTACTTTTGCAGCGCAGGGATCTAGGAAAACATGCAAGGATGTGAAGAAGCTAAAACCAACACTCCCCACTTCAGGTTTCTGCCACGTGCTTTCCCGTGTTCCTGTTTGCAGACCAAAGTTATAAAGGGGCGGAGGGCAGAAGAACGTATGTCCTGTATCTTACTTGTATGATCTCCTTTTAAACCATCACAGCAGCCCATATGGGTGCGGTATTTAATTGAATCTAAGTCACGCATTTTTTTTTCACATTTTTTACATCACTAAAATTGGAATGTGACCTACAATAAGCAGCTTGCATTTAATTCACAGTTTTTTCCCCCTGGGGGTATGGGAAGTAACGGTGGGTCTTATCACTGATGACACCTTAGATTTGATGAAAGCACTGTAGATAGTGTTGTCCCCATTTTGCAGCTGAGGAAACTGAGGCCCAGAGACCTGCCGAGGGTCATAGAGATGGTGAAAGGTGTGACTGTTATTCTATGTATGTGCACTAAGTCGGTTGATTGTGTTGTTCAGGTTGTAATCTTTATTAATATTTTTCTTCCTATAATTAACTGAGAGACTTGTTTTGAAATATACTACTATGATAGTCTAGTCTTGCTTTTTTTAAAAAAGTTGACTGGTTGAGGGGCCTTTTTAGAGGGGTGGGGTGCAGATTCTTGTTTTCTAAATCCCACTTTTTGCCTCTACTGATTTAGGGTTTGCACCCACTACTTCTGTTCTTTCAGTGGTTTCCTTTGAAATTGTATGCTACATGTTAACTCAATAAACTCTAAAATTATCTCAACCCCTTTCTAGAACAATACAAGGACTTTGGTGCACTTGAGCTCTGGACACCTCTCCCTGACATGCATACAGCCTGCTGTCGTTGCCCTTTGTTAGTCCTGCAGGCATTATTACTATCATTGTTGTTATCTAAAGACAATGTGTGTGTTTTTTTCTTAAAGATTTGTATTTAGTTTTTAGAGAGAGGGGAAGGGAGGGAGAAAAAATGGAGAGAAGCATTGATGTGCGAGAGAAACATTCATCAGTTGCCTCTCGAACACCCTCAAGTGGGGACCTGGCCTGCAACCCAGGCATGTGCCCCAACTAGGAGCCCAACTACAGACCTTTCAGTTCACAGGCCAAAGCTCAACCTGCCGAGCCACACCAGCCAGGTCTAAAGACAATGTTTTGTATGCACATCCATTGTTACAATTTTATGTACTCATTTTTCCTTCTTGTATTTCAGATAGGCCTTCTGTGATTGTTTCTTCTTCCTGATGTGCCTCCTTTAAGTGTTCCTTTACTGAATGCCCGATGCTAATAAACTCTGTCAGTTCTTGTTTAATCTAAAATATGTTTATGGTATTTCTCTTCTTGAAAGAGAAGTTTTCTGAATATGAAATTTTAGATTGACAGGTATAATTCCACTGTCTTCTGGCTGCCATTTGTTGCTGAGGTGCCTCTTATTAGTAATGTCATTCCTCTGTAGGTGATCTGTCTCTTGTCTCTTTGTCATCTTTTGGATTTGTTTCGTTTTACTACTGTATGTATAGATATGGATCTCTTTTTACAAAACCTAGCTTGTTCTTCCTGAATCTGACCATTCATGTCTCTCATCAATTCTGAATAGTTCTCAGCCATCAATTAAAAAAAAATCTGTCCGATATTCTCTCTACTCTCTTCTTCTGGAACTTCACTCAGATATGTCAGGTTTTCTCATTCCAACCTCCAAATCTCTTAACCTTTCTCATATTATTTTATGCCCTGTCTTGCTGTGATGCTGAATTCTGGGTAACTTTCCAGGTATATCTTCCAGTTCACTAATTCTTTCTTTAGTTGCATCTGAACTGTTGAGCTTCAATTTCAAAACTTTTTTTTTTATTTCTAGGAGTTTCATTGGGTTCTTTTTCAAATTTCCCTAATCATTTCTGATAGTGTCTTACTACTTACTCATTTTTCTGACCTCATCCTTTATTTCTTTAAATATTTTATACATAGATATAGTTTGTATTTGACAGTTCTAATATCTGCAGTCCTTGGTGTTTAAATGTGTTCTTTGTTTCTTTTTCTACTGCTTATTTGGGGTGTCTTGCCTCCTTATTATATTTGCTTAATCTTAAAATATGGAAAATTCTGTGGTCCTAAATTGGAGACGCTTTTCACCAGAGAGGATTTGTACCCGTCAATCTGAGGGTCCAGGGGTCCTGCTGACCTGGGAACACTCTAGCTCTCTGCTATAGCCATATGAGGTCACGGACAACAACCTAGTATCATTTGACATGCCCTAGTATTGTGGTCACTCCATATGCTAGCCATGTGTGGGCAGTGGAAAGATGAGCAGGATAATAAGGACTCTCCCTGGTTGGGAGCTATGCTGGAGAACACGATTGCATTGTTGGGCTTGAGACAGAGGATAGGGTAGCAGAATTTTCTCTTTGGGTCTCCACAGCACTTTCTTTCCTTCTTTGGAGAACTATTCTAGTCACAGGATCCTGTGGGGCTGTCGGTCAAAGTACCCCTTTGGCCACTAGGGATTAGTCTGAGAATTTTGTAACCTAAGACTGTCCAATTAGTATCTTGATCTGAGATTTTCCATCCTGATTCTAAAAAGAAAAGCTCTACCTTTGATCTTAAATCATCAATTGCAAGGATATATCATAAGACTACCATGGATATATCCATGTCCTCTGACCCTTGAAGGAACCTAAGGGAAAGGAAATGACATCCATAAAGAAGAGGAGGCAATCCTGAAGGCATCAAGGCCATGGTTCCTGACCCCGAGGTTCTAAGACTTACAGGTCTCCTAAAGCTCTCCTTCAGTTCTGGGGACTTTTGCATACTTTAAAAAAATTCTCCCATCCCCTCTTTTTTTGTAGAGCTACTTTTCCTGTCTAATGCCCAAAATAATGACTTACACATTTAGACAAGGACAGCCCCTTTGCAGACCAGAGCAAGCACCCCATCTGTTATGAGTTGCAGACCAGAGCATAACTCTACCCAGCCCCAAAGAGGACCCTGTGGCTATCTAGTTAGAGGAAAGATTCATAAGATTTTGTAAGAGCAATTGATGATCTGTGTTCTATGTTAACCTATGTTTCTGAAAGAGTTTTGCTAGCTAGAGCCTATTGAGAAAACAAACTCAGGCCAAAAAACAATCCCAATATTATTTCATTAAACAGTAAACATTCTATATATACACACTGACCAAGAATTCTTTAAGAAATTTCCCTCTCACATTAGCGTGCAGTCTTCTAAAGGCAGGAACTTTCTCCTCCTCTGTGCACATAATCAATATTCAATGAATGAATGAAAATAAATAGGCAGGGGTCTTACAGATGGATGGAGGATCTTAGGCTAATTTGAAAAATTAAACACTAGCTAAACTCAGAAGTGATTGTTTCAAGAGCCTTAGCCTTGAGAGCAGCATCAATCAATCCGATAAACAAATCCTACCTGCCTACCTGCATGTGCACAGCTATGTGCTATACAAAAACACATTCCCTTCCTTCAAACCATCTTAGTCGTACGAGAGACAAGGCATATGTGGAAATAACAAAGCAGAATGTCATGTGAGCTACAGAGGAGATACTCACTTCAGTCAGCACACTTATCAGGTTCATTACCCAGTGACTATTCCAGTTTCTTGTAAACACTGCATTTCATCTGAGAATGTGGCAATAAGGCTTTTTTTTCTTCTTGTATGGAATTTCTTTACGAGGTCACAGGTTTGATCTTCTCTTGCTTAATACAGCCAAGGCCCCTGTGTTCATTTCTCTTTCATTAAACCACAATAATTGTTTGTTGACTGAGTAGCCCCAAGAAACTGACATCATCGAGCCTCCAGTCCTGGTTCTTCCTGGTTTCTGTCTAACACCTCCGAGAGACAGTGAAATTCTCCAAAATGCACCACTAACCAGTTGTATAAATGCCAGCCTTTTTAAAACATATACTTTTCCATCAGTCACTGTTGTTCATATCCTTCCCTCCAAGCTAAAGCAAAGTATGGAAAAAGAATGGGGTGGAAGAAAGCTAGACATTTCCCCCAACCTCCTCCAAATAAGATGAGCCATAATTCTAGTCACTGCAGTATCTTTACAAGTTGCTTCCCTATTCTGGGAAGGTGCAGCTGCACCAGCTCATAGCGGTGGCTGCACTCCCTCAATTCCCATCACCCACTGCTCCATCCTGCCAGCCTGGGAGGGGTTTCATTAATGACAGTTCAGCACCTGACTCCTGGACAGCACCAGAGCTATGGACCATGTCCAGAGGCTGAACCCTGTCCTTCCCTCATTGTATATCTTTATGCAAGCCATTTTGCTTCCACAAATTAGGAAGACTTTGAAAAGCATGGCAAGTATCATTAGGAAAGTTTCCTTTCCAGACAAGTCATTAATTTCAAAAGCAAGAGCTAGTGACATAACAGATATCTCCAAGTTTCCAAGGATGCATCTGAAATCTAAGTCAATCTATTGAACATACCTAACATTTCATGGGAAAATAAATCTTTAAAAACTAGGAAGTGAAGAAAAGGAAAAGTTCCTTCTTGGTTCAAAAATCTTGAGAGCTAAAGAAATGTTCAGGGACACTGGTAACTTTCTGATGTCTATTAGAGAATAATACTTGCTAGATTGTGGTGAAGACAAATGAGATAAGGCATGTAAATTGCTTGTCAGAGCACCTGGCACATACTAAAGGCTCAATTGTTAGTGTGTTGAGGGTGACTGTGTTTATTTAATGTCTAACAGAACACTGACAATTTACCTAGGACAACCCTCATCTTAGAAACTCCAGGGTCTCTCTATCCCTTTTTTCCATCAGTGAAATAACACGGCACTGCAGAACATTTGTTGTTTTTAATTAGAACTCTGTGTCCTCTGTTGTTAATTTTTGACACAGTCATTGAAACATTCTTATATTGTATTGTCTGTAGACATGCAATGCTAAAATAAGTTGTCTTGTATTTTACTTAGTTTCCTATAAATCAATGTCCCACCTAGAAGTTTATTTACCCCTATTATATTAGTCAGCTCTTATTCATTCATCCTACAGTTTTTATTAAGCTACCATGTGCCAGGCCCCTTGCTGAGTGCTGGAGGTTAGTAGTGAAGAAGAGCAACTCCTGCCTTCACAGAAGCTCAGAGAGAATCAATATGCCTGATGAATTAAAGAAAGTCATATTTGGGGAAAGAATTTCCACCCCCTCTGACCAAATCTTTTTTCAGAATTCAGAATTTGTAACCCACTATCCATTCTTGCTGAAAGATGCTAGTAAGAAATGGAATGATTAGAAAAATGAGATAGAAAAGAGAAGGACATGACTGGAGCAACCCATGAATTAATCAGCCCCTGAATAATCAAGAGGTGATATATAAAATGTAAGTACTATAGTTCACGCCGTCTTAAATAATTAAACATATTAAAGGAGGGACAAAAAGACCACATTTCTGGAGAAATTAGTAGCCTTAAGGCAGAGGGTGAGCAAAAAAAGAGCTCTATAATAGCATGTATAAGCCTTTTCTATACTATAATAAACCAAGCAGGTAGCAGTAAGAGGGATGGTTATATGGACTCTCCCATATATCTTAAAGAAGCGGGTGCCAAAAGAGAGATCACAGAGTTATTACAAGGCATCTGAGAATTCATCTGTGCATGGACGTTTTATCAATAGGCAGTAAAGCATAGCTGCTATTATATGGACATTTTTAACATTAAAAAGGTATCTTCATACTTGAAAAGAGTTGAAAATTAAGGTCTTAAAATACGTGCTCATTTACTGTTGAAAAAATGGGGTTAAAAGGAGCCAGAAAAAGGTCATTGAAAGAAGGAGAGTGAGAGACTTCAGACAGGAGAGTGGGAGAAGAAAGAAGAGAGGAAAATGGGAGAGAAATTATGGAGTCATGCAACCCTGCACTGAAACCCTGGCTCCTTCTCTTCCCAGCTGTGGGACCCTAGAACAAGTTACCTAACTTCTCTGAGTTTTGGTTTCCTCATCTAGAGAGACCATAATAACAGTAAGCTACTTCACAGCCCAGTGGTAGCAGTTAAGCAAAATAATGACACAGAATGCTTGGCCCTGCGTCTGACACATGGAAAGTACTCAAATATTAGCTACCATGACGATCGATATAATTTCTTACTTTCCCACCTTACATCTACCCATGAGACCTTTCAGTCTTACCTGTCAACAAACACCTGAGTGCTACTTTCTGGTCAATTCTCATCTTTAACAAACTGGATTAGTCAGAACTCTTTTGATTGCAAAAGACACTAACCTTTGCTTACCTCTTCTCCTCCCCACAAGGAAGGAGGGATCTTGTGGAGGCATATTGAGGTCATTCACTTAACTCAAAGAGAATCTGATCAACTGAGTCTCGAGAAAGCAGGCACATGGGCAGCAGGGGCATGTCAGGACTGACAGGAGCCAGAGTCCAAACATCACTGGGTCTTTCTCCGTGACTTTCTGCCTCTCATCCCTGCCTCTGTAGCTCAGCCTGTCAGCTTGATTATTTCAGAGCATCTTTCTCCCTAAGTCTGCAATCAAAACCACCAGCAGCTCCTGGGCATGTATCTTCCCAGCCTGACCACCAGAGAGAAACTTCCAATTAATTACAAGTGAAGAATTCTGAGTGGCCATACACCTATCCCTGTGGTTCAAAGAAACTATTGGGATGGGAAAGGGGGAAGTGCTGATCCTCCGAATATAAAAGGTTCTGTTCCTAGATCCAAAAGGGCAGAGCACTGAGCATATACAAACGGCCCTGGTACAGTCACTCAACAAACACTCATTAAACACCTACTGTGTGCCCACACCCGTATTCAGCACTAGTGACACAGAAGTGGCCAAGATATTCATGCTCCCTGCTCTCATGGAGCTGTTCTAACAGGGCAGACAACAATGAACAAAGACAAAGGAAATTTAGATTTCTGTTGAGGAACAAGGGGCACACATGCACACACTGCCTGGGGAAATCTCACAAAGCTTTGCCAGAAACTGAGAGGACTAGGTCACTTCCAGTTTTTGAGACTCTCAGTATATTAACAACCGGAGCCTTCATCACCATCCCCAGAGGCCTCGGACGCAGAGCCTTTCCCCTTTCCAGGTTCTCCTCTAATCCCTCAGTTAAATATCCACTTCAGCACCCATCCAGCTTCCTTTCTAACCCTCAGTTTCAGGGTTGTTTTATTTTTTAAACCTATTGAGATCCAGTGATGCAAAAAGAGACCAGCTAGATTTCCAAGAAAATTTGCATGCTCAGAATTATGAGCTAATGGTAGCGAGGTCTGAAGAAGTGTTGCAGATGAACTCCAGTCAGGGGAAAGAACAAAAGGGAAAGGAGATGAGAAAAATTGCTTCCTCGGAGTCCTCACCATGCATCATCCATGAGAACTGTGGTTCAGAAAGGAGTTAACCAGGGCCTATCTCAGGGGCCCAAGGGGCTACAGGGCCTCAACCTCACAGAAATGAGATTCATATATTTGTAGTGGATGTATTGGGTATGTATTTGTGTGTGGATGTAGTCCAAGTATTTCTTTCTAATGTGCATATTTTTAAAAATTATGTAAATGATTTGGGCAACTCTGAGCATTTTTTTCATTTTTTTAATATACCAAGAGTTTCAAAAACTGGAAGTGACCAAGTCCTCTCAAATTTGGGGAGGGCCTGGCATTAGCATTTAATGAGCACATACTATGTACCAAATTTCGTCCTTTGCCCTTTGCATACACTCTTATCAGAGAGGTGCTATTGTTTCCTATGTTATAAAGGAGGAAAGTGAGACCCAGAGGTCTGTTCTCTCGCTACAGGTCACACAGTTATTAAGGACAGAGCTGGGAGGAGATTGTGGCCTCTTCGGCTCCAAGACGGAAACTATTTCCTCCCTGCCACTGGTTTCTGAGCCAGGCCCGTCTAGAATAAAGTTATTTTCACTTTGTAGCAAACCTAACAAAATAAGGATGATGTAATTTTTTCATAAGCTAAAAATATTCCATCTACAGGACTGATGTTTTTAATTCTAAGATTTTGTTCTTGTTGCTTTTTTTCTTATTAAAATATTTTTATGATTATCATATCGTAGATGGTGCTTATTGATTTTTTATTGTCCTTAGTTGGCAAATCCTATGTGAGTGCTGCAGAGTTTGTGCTCTGAAATTTCACTGAGCCGCAAAACCTCAAAGTTTGGAAAGCACTTGTCTATGCAATGTTGGCATCTCAGAAAGGCAGAGCTGCCCTTCACTGAGTGCCTGCCGAGCATGGGCACTGGGCTGGATGGTTTCCATACACCACCTCTGACCAGACCACTAAAGGGAGGGCTTGCCCTGGATTTACAGATTAGGGAACTGAGGCTTAGAGCAGTGAGGGTCCTTGGGACGGGTCTCAGGCTTCAGCCCTTCACCTATGGCCCTGTCATGCTTGATGGCAGGAGCCCAGTCTCCCTGCCATCTGTCATCTCACCCCGAGCAGCCCTCCTCTTACTCCCAGGGCCTCATGTGAGACACCCATGTTCCTAGCTGGGGTCACACCTCATCTTCCCTTCACACTTCCTCTCTCCTGGAGCCCACCCTTTCCCCATGCACTGCAGCTTAGATTGCTCTCAGGGCTTCCAGACACAGCATTTTAGAGACTGAGGCCAGCTTGTGTGACTCTCTGCTAGCCCTCTAGCTTGGAAGAACTCCTAGAGAAACTCAAGAGGGAGGTAGTGAGTTGTATGCTCCGGTTCCTTGTTGGTCAGGAACACTGAGGACAGATGAGCTCCCCAGAACTCTTGGCAGTTTACAAGGAGATCTCTTATCTCAGTGCAGGACAAGCTGGGGTGGGTGAGCCAACCACTGCCCAGAGGGCCTCGGGGCCTGCCTTGCATGTTCATAACGGTCTTGGCACATGCACATGACCTTCCCCCTGTGTGCAGGGTTTGGAGCGTGGTTTACTAGTGCACAGGCTGGGGCTGGCTTTCTTGACAGCCGCACATCTGGTCTGCACAGGGAACCTTGGCACTTTGCACAGACAAATGTACCTTTGGATTGACGCAAAGCTGCTTTCACGTATGCCCCAGCACACCCATAGTCACAGCTTCATCGTGTGGACACAAGCGATGACCAGATACAGGTGTGACAGCCGTACATGCAGACGGGAGAGCACTTGTTGACTTCACTGGGAGGGGGCGAAGGACTGAGCTTGTTCCTCGGACTCATGAGTGCTCTGAGGGAGAGGGACAGGCCTGGCTCTGCCTGGAGAAGATGGGACCAGACCCTACCCCTGCCTAGTCTTCAGGCCATAGTAGATAAAGGGGAAGGCATCTATCAGCTTATAAAACTGGAGATGGCTAATGAGGCCACTGTAATTTACAAAGTGGGAAAAATGTTGGCAAATAGAGCAGAGCTTAATATTATACATAACATCATGCAGAAGTATTAGTAATAATAGCAGGACTTCGCTGTGGTACATGTTTGTCATTTTTCTGGTACCTAGTGTTCACTCTTCCTAGAAACACCCATCCTTCCTTGTGAGAAATTGCTGCTCCCCTTTTGTGGGCAGTTTTGGAAAAATGGTAATCAGGGAATACTGCTCTCACTCCACAGAAGCCAAAAAAGGTCCCTGGAGGTTCTTCCATCAGATGCCAATGAGTAGAGCCAAGAGGTAGGCAGGAGCCCGAAGCACATCCAATTGGAATGTCCCCCGACGCTGTCATTTTGGGGCAGAGCAATGCAGGGATGGAAGAAATGTTGGAAATTTAGTCATTTTCACTGTAGCACCTGAGCTAGCTGTCAGAGGTTTCTGGCTCCTTCTAGAGCTGTCTGTTCTGAGCCTGGTCCTTCCCCCTTCCCTTTGCGCCAGCGAGCTTCTTCATAGCCTACCAATCAATTTTCTCTTCACATAAGTTAGGCAGAGTCCATCTCTGTTATTTATAACCGAAGAACCACAGAGCATCACCTGCTTGAATTAGTGCTGTCCTCTTCCCAGTGCCCCGGTGGAAGGTCATGCACCTGGTCCAGCGGTGCCGTCACCACTCAGACGGGGCTGAGCCTTCTCCCTTGAAATGGCCTTGGGGACTATTTCCATGCCACGGAACAACACGTGACCTTATAACCATGCCTCAGTTTGGACCCCAAACAGTATCACCTGCTCAATCAGCTGTTTATTCAGCAGACTTGGCTACAAATGCCTAAAAGCCTTTTGACCGTTTCCAAAAATAAAATCCAGCCGCATAGGATGAGGATCTGCCGCCATGGTGCTTATTCCAAATATTGTGGCGTCGATTTGAAGAGAATTCTCCAGGGAGTTCCTAAAGTCTCTGGGACAATGGCTGCAATCTTGGGATAAATATCTGGCCCTCTGGAGGACTGTTGAGGAGGAGAAGGATGCTCATTTGAATGGCCAATAGCCCATCTCATTATCCAAAATTCACACTCCATGGTGGAAACATGTTTCTAAGTCTAAAAATTAGACTTTGTTTTAAAGATCTTTTGGGAAATCCCCTACCTACAGCTGAGAACACTCTTCCTCAAACTCACCCCCCAGCCCTGACTGGTATGGCTTAGGGGATTGAGCACTGGCCTGAGAATCAAAGGGTCACTGGTTCGATTCCCAGTCAGGGCACATGCCTGGGCTGTGGGCCAGGTCCCCAGTAAGGGGCATGATGAGAGGCAACCACAGATTGATGTTTCTCTCTCTCCCCCTCTTTCTCCCTTCTGCTCTCTAAAAATAAATAAATAAAATCTTTAAGAAGAACTCACCCACCAGACATGTCCAGGTAAGGCTTTCTCCTGCACATTGGAAGGAGGTGAGGTTTAACAGGCAGTGGCTCTTAACCTGTTGTTCTTCTAAAGGATGTGTGTCCTGTGCCTTGGGCTGCAACTCCAAAACAAGAGAACACATAACATTCATTAGCAAATTCTGCTTTAGAGCCTCTTGCTTTGTAAGTTTCTCTGAGATTGGGGATAGACCTGCCCTGACATTTCCCAAAAATGTGTGTATGTGCATGCATACGTATGTTTGGATGACACTATGGGCCCCAAATGGAAACATTAGACTAGGTGGAACACACCTTCCCCTTCCCCACCCCCACTTTGATGTGGTCCCCTGGTTGTGTCCATACTCAGTCAAACAAGAGGAATGAATAAGTTTGCTGTCATCCAGCCCCATGCCATTGCCAGGTCCAGGGTCCTGAACCATCCTGACAACTGAAGAATCCCACTCTCAAGCGGGCAGCAGGAGAAATGTGGTCATTCTTGATGTTTCCTTTGATAGGAAAGAAAAAAAGAACTGACTACTGTGTCTTGGTGTCTAGCAATTTCTATCTCTTTGTGATCAAAAGATCACAACCCAACAAAAGGAGAGAGAGGAGAATCTCTACTTTTGGCAGGCTCCAAGACAGTCTTGGATTATTTATTTGTTCTGTAACTCATTTCTGTCAAACATTCTTTTTCTATATGTTGTCATAAAAAATTGAAATGCTAGTTTCTCAGTGGATATCTTGGCTTTAACTATCTGTCTGACCTTGCACAAATTATTTAACTTCTTTGAACTTGTTTTCTTGAGTGTAAGCACAGCACCTGACGCAGCTCAGATTCTCAGTCAGTGTTTGTGGGCGAGAGAGGTTATTTCTAAGGTCCCTTTCAACCCTGGCTCCCTATGGCTTTCCTGGTAACTGAGTCATGGGGGAGGGAGTCTACCGGGCTCCTTCCCCATGGTGGACAGCACCTAGACGCTTGGCATTTATTCTCAAAAGCATTATTCTGCCATCCTCCTGAGCATGCTCAGTACCACACCGCACGTATATAGTTCATCTCAGGTGTCTAGAATTGAAGGTCCACGTGGTTTACCTAGCAGAATTGCTATTGACCGTCATTGCTCAATGCTCCTGGCTTTTGCTTGTCAAAAGTTGTTTACTAATTTCCTCTGTACGTTGGGAAAACTTTTCATATACAATAGCTCTCTAACCTCCTTGAACTCTTAGCCATGTCACGTCGTCCGTAACAGACAGGCAAGACAGTAAACGTTGCGTAAGCGGCGAGTCGCTCTTCGTAGCCCTTTTTCTCAATTGGCCCGTGCCTCGATTTGCACAACTAAGGTGTTTCCGGGGTTAATATTGTTCTTTTGTAAATTTGATTTCCAAAGTGTGTCCCCTAGAGGCTCACCCCTAATCTGAATTGTCAACTGGGGACAGCTAGAGATTGATGATGGGGGATTATGATTGTCTGCGTGTCGCACTTCCATCCAATTTTCTGATGTGTTTTGGTAATGATGTTGACAGTTGTGTGAAGATCTGTTACTGAAATTAAAGCAGCAGCAGCCGCACTTTTGAGCTTGATGATTACATTTGATTAGATCAGAGTGGGTTTTACTTCTCTCTCAGAGTCAGCAGAGATTTACTGGCCACCAACTGATTTAACTTCATGCTAGAAGGTGGTTAGTGACATAACTTACCATCAAAGAAAGAAACGTCAAGGAGCATTGGAACAGAAATCAACCTTGTTTGACGTCTGCAAGATGACCTTGAAGGGGCTGAAAATGTACACATGATCAAAGATTTCTGCCCGTAGAGCGTCAGAAAGAAAATAAATGTTGACACGTGGTGGTAGACCTTTGTATTGATGAGCCTCTTCCAACAGTAGCTACCATTTGAGTGAGTCATGGCTTTTGTGAAATTAGATAAGGTAAAAAAGAATAGAATCATGGGTTCTGGATTTTTCTTGCCACTGGCAAGAGGTGAAGGTAACCATTTGTAAGTCTGAGTCTACATGACTTAAAGCCACAGAGAGATGCTAGGAGAAAGCTCCTGAGTGACCCTATACAGGAATTTCCAGTGAGATGACATGTGTAATTTCACCCTGTGTAAGAATTCTTAAAGTAATCATAACCAGTAATTCACACAATAAGAGATGCAAATGGACGAGACAGAAATATTGGGTTGGCCAATAAATTCATTTGGTTTTTTCTGTAAGATGGTTCTAGTAGCTCTTACTTGTCTTTAGCTTCATTCAAAACAATTTGGTTAGATTGTATTGTGAAAGCTGTCACATCAGCATGAGTCTTTTTAAAAACTTATCAAAATTGGTGAATTTTTGTGTAGCCATTTTAATATTGAAGATGGAAGAAAATGCACAACATTTTTGGCATATTATGCTTTGTTATTTCAAGAAAGGTAAAAATGCAACTGAAATGCAAAAAAGGAAAAAGATTTGTGGAGAAGGTGCTGTGACTGATGGAACGTGTCAAAAATGGTTTGTGAAGTTTCGTGCTGGAGATTTCTCGCTGGAGGATGCTCCACCATCAGGTAGACCAGTTGAAGTGGATAGCAATCAAATTGAGACATTAATTAACAACAATCAACATCGTAACACATGGGAGATAGCCGACATATTCAAAATATTCAAATCAATAAAGTTATTGGTGAAAATGAAGAACTTGTCTTTTATTTTACAGAAAAAACCATACAGACTTTGTGGCCAACCCAATAATATATATAATCTCACTAAGAATTTTGAAGATATGAATAAAATCAGACTAATTTTCAGTAACAAAATTGGCAAAAATTTAGGCAGATTATTTTACTCAGTGTTGGCAAAAATGCTGAGTGGTGGATATTTTCATGATCTGCTGGTGTGAATTCAAAAATCTGAAAAGGGCATCCCAATACACCAAGGTCGTGGGTTCGATCCCTGGTCAGAGCACATACAAGAATCAACCAGTGATGCACAAATAAATGAAAAAATAAATTGATGCCTCTCCCTCCCTCTCTCCCCCCTACCCCTCTGGCTCTCTACAATGAATAAATCTTTTTGTTAATTTTTTAATCTGAAAAGAAACTTCTCAAAAGGTACTAAAGTCCTTAAAAATATGCATACCCTTTTTAACTCTATAATTCTACTTCCACAACTCTATCCTAGGGAAATAATCAGAAGTATATGGTCAAAAATTTATGTGCAAGGCTATTTGTTGCCCCTTTTTATAACAGGAAAAAAAAAACAAGTAACTATTATCCATTAATAACAAAATGGTTAAGTTATTTACATAACAGCAACATGATGACATACTATGTGATCCTTAAAAATTCTATTCAAAGAATATTTAAGGACATGAGGGATATATCCATGATATCACAACTAAGAGAAAGAAACATAAAATAAGACTTTATATGGCATGGTCCTGACTTTGTAAAACATTTAAATATGCACAGAAAAAGAATAGAAGGAAATATAACAAACTATTAACAGTTATTCTAGGTGATTTAGAGATGATTTTGATTTTCTTCTTTAAGCTTCTCTGTATTTTTCGATTTTTGTACAATTTGCACAAAGCACATTTTTTTTATAATCAGGAAAAACTCGTAATGAGCATAATCACAGCATCCATGGAGTCACCCGAGATTTTTTTCAGCATTTCAGAGCCTCAGGATGAGGACGGAGAGAGCAATTATGTGTTTCTCTTCACCTAATTTGGAAAAATTTAGCAGAAATTCCATGTGTTCTGGCTGCCTTTCTTGTTTTTTCAGCTGCTTGATGATTTTCTGCACCTTGTCAGGAATCAGAGGGCTTTTGCAGATTTCTTTTGTCTGATATTGCAGGGTAGAATTGAAAGCGTGATCCTAAATAATTATTTTGCCTGAGAAGGTCTGTGAAATGCTCTTTCCAGAGCTCAGCGATGGCTTCATTCTTATTTTGCAGCTCTCCGTCCAGGAGTAAGGAGGGAGCCCGTGGCCGCTCCGTGTGCATGTGTGCGCGTGTGCGTGTGTCTGACACTTAGATCCACGTGTGTTAGAAAATGCTGGAGGGATGCTAGATGTTTCCATAGAGTTGTTTTTCCATCTCGTTGTGCCAGATTTCTTTGAGCCTCTGCCCTGTCTTATAGATGTCTCCATTTCTCTCCCTCGGAGTAGGTGTCAGTTTGCTGGAAATGAAAAGCCTCCCACCTCCTGGCTATGGCATGAGGAGGCTGGACTTACATGATCTAAGGTGCCTCCCAAGTCCAGCCTGATTTGTTTTTATGACACTTGAGCTGGTCACTTCCTCTATCCCTCATTTTTCTTAAGAAAGTGTGATGTTTTGTGGAAGTGGATCTCAGGACTTCTTGATGGTAGATTAAAGCCTACCCTACAATCAGCAAGAAGGGAACTTCAGGTGTAGATATAGTATTGGAGGCTCTAGAGGCTCAGAAGCAATGGCAGACATGGCTTTGATTTAAAGGGAAGGCAGGACCCAAACATTTGCCCACAACTGAAATGGAAGTAAGTGTCTTGCTAGCTACAGCTTCCCCAAACCCACCTCATACGACAGAACCAGTCCACGACCTGGGAGTTGGTGAGCCCTGTTGTGTGAGGGTGGGGTGACAAGTAATATTTAGTGACCACCTACTGTGTGCCTGGGGTGCTGAGCACTTTACATGAACCTTCTCATGTACTCCTCAGCAATCCTCTGAAATTGAAACTACTATCCCCCCACCCTGCATTTTGAATATGAGAAACTGAGATTTAAGAAACTTTCTTGAGGTTGATTTGCATTGCGAAGCAGTTTGACCAGTGTGTCCCAAGCTTGCTTAGAAGAATCACCCAGAGTGTTTGTTAAAGAGACAGCCCCAGTCCCTGGGAGCTTGTCTGACAGGGTGGTGCAAGGGAGACCTGGAAATTGGTAGTTTTAACAAGTGCCCCTGGTGACTCTCATCAAACAGTACTGCAGTGGCTCTCAGGCCTGGCTGCAAGTTAGAATTGCCTGGGAAACTTATAAAAAAAAAATCCTGGTGCTCAGCTCCACCCCAAGATATTCTGACTTAACAGGACTGGGCTGGGACCCAGGCATCAGTATTTGAAGGCACTTCCGGTGATCCTAAAGTGAACCCAGAGTGAAGACCCAGGGCCCTGCTGCCTTGGCAGATTAAAATTTAATCGGTCTGACTCACCCTAAAACAGGTGTGCCGCAAGAGGCACACTGGTTTGCTGTAAGAACTTTTAAAACACACAATACCTGACTATCAATCAGGGACACTGACCTCTTTTCCCTTAGACTGTCAAATAAAAAATGGCAACAGCCAACACAACAATAGCCATTCGGTGTGAATGAATCAAAATGATACCTATTTTTTTGTCAGGTTGGCAAAAAAATGTATTTTTTGGTGTGCCACAGAATTTGAGTAATTAGTTTATGTGTGCTAGGAGATGAAAAGGTTGAAAATTGCTGCTGTAAAAAAAAAAAAAACTGGTAAAGGAAGAGTCACTCGGTGCCAGCCAGCTGTCTTCCACTCCCGGCGCAGCAGTCAGAGGAAGTCATGTAAACCTGGGAGAAGAAAAGCACAACACCCAGCAGGGTCTGACCCCGGTCCTTTCATCCATTTGCTCCCAGCTCCTGACTGAACACCAAAATCTGGTACCCTGAAGATGCTCCCTAGGCCAGAGCTTGGACAAAGAGGGAATCCCCTTGCCCCTTTACTGCGGTGGCGCTCAGGCTTGGTGTGTGTGTGTGTCAGAATGCTTCAGCATTTTGGCTGTACTGAACTCAAACGCGACATGGACATAAGGAGACCCAGCCGTGTTTCCTGGCCAGTAGGAAACTGTGCTTTAGAGAAAGAATTTTCTAAGAGAGCTTTCAGTTAGACCTTAGACCTCTGGACCATGACTGGTGCAGGAGACATCAATGAGGCATCCATACAAATGAGTTATCACCCCATCCCAGCCCTCAGTCATAGGTTATTACACACACTTCCAGGCACAAATGTTCATTCATGACATCATTCAACAAAGTGTGTGCAGTGCCTCCTCAATCCCAGGCAGCGCCCCGGTAGCTGGGAGAATGATAGACCCTTCTTGGGGCTCTTGTAGGGAACCAACAGACGTACCAGAAGATAACTTCAGAGCGTGGTGAGAGATATGCAGCAAGCAAATCAGGGTGATGATGTGGCGGAGGATGTAGCTGTAGATGGGGGTGGGCGGGGACAGGAAGGCCTTTCTGAAGGGAGGACATCTGAGCTGGGACTTGAATGCCAAGAGGACTAGTGTTTCCAGGACCAAAGAGAAGAGCCCCTGTATCAAGAATGTCACACCTGTGTTCTTTTTCATTTCCTAAATTTTATTTACCATATTTTGCTATGTATAATGCATACCTATGATTCTGTGCACATCATAAACAGGATTATTTTACCCTATGGCATATAATCACTATGTCCAGGTATAGTGCACATCCTTAGTTTTCCCTCAAAAATTTGGGCAAAAAAGTGCACATTATACATGGAAAAATATGGTGTTTATTTTTTTTATCCTCACATGCGGACCTTTTTTTTTTTTTCATTTTTATCCTCACCAGGAGGACCCCTAGAGAGAGAGGAAAGGAAAGAGAGAAACACCAATGTGAGAGAGAAACATCAATCAGTTGCCTCCTGTCTGAGCCCAGACCATGTGGACCAGGAATCAAACCCGCAATCTAGGCACGTGCCCTGACCGGGAGTCAAACCCGCAACCCTTCGGTTACGGGATGACGCTCCAACCAACTGAGCCACAGCAGCCAGGGACACCTGGGTTCTCAAGAAAAATGAGAGCGCAGAGGAACCTGTAGCTGCAAGTGTCATAGGGCAGAGGGAACAGTTTGTACAGAAATCTCTGAGGCAGGAGAGCCTGGTGCGTGTGAAGAACAGAAAGCAAGCTAAGGGAGATATGTGCACAACCACCACTGCATTTCACAGCTCTGGAAAGTTCTTCATCTCCTTTCTTATGGGAGCCTCGTAACAGCCCTGTGATATAGGAGGAATGAGAGTATATATTCCCATTTTTTATTTTTATGTGAAAAAAAAAAAATGAGGTGGAGAGAGGTCACCTCAGACAGGCTGGTAAGAAACAGAGCTTCTGACAAGCTCCCAGGTGATGTCACTCCTGCTGGCCCGTGGCCCACACTTGGAGTAACAAGGCCATAGGTCATTATTTCATATTCTGGTTATTTGGGCAGGTGGACTATGTCCTTGGATTTGACCACCTCCTACCTCCCCAGAGGTCCAGCATCAGAGGTTGAAGTTCTCGCAGACACTGATGGAACACTCAGAAAACAGCTGTGGGGACTGCCTTGCCCCCTGGTGACAGAGCACCAGAAAGGCCAGCCAGAGTCCTGGCTGGGGTGAAACCCCCCCTTTGTCTTAGGCAAAGCCTCTGTGTCAGGCCGTACATACTGATGGCCACAGCGTATCGGCTCCCTGCCACTCTGATTTACGCTTGTGAAGTGCTCATCAATTCCCGTAGGCAACTTCTTGAGTTATTTTAGGTTTTCAGTTTTGATAGCAAAAATCAGCTCCATAAAGCCAACATTTCTCTTCTAGGTTACGTTTCCATGGATGGCATAGCTTTTAGGTCTCTGATTGCCTTGCTCACCAGATCTCATTTCTATCAGGGCCTCAGAGCTGAGGTCCCTCCTCAGGGTTCTTCAGTCACAAATTTGGATCAGTACCCTGGAGAGCCACCATTAAGGTTATTCTCCTCCAAAAAAGTTAGTATAGATGGTAAATGTTGGGCTTTGTTTTTGACAACAGGAATGGCATTGCACTAGGTAGCCACCGTTATCCAGAGAGGCGAGAAAAGTGACCAGACTTGATTCGGGAGACCTCGCCGTGGCCTGCTGCCTTGGATGAGCAGGGCCAGCCCTAAAAAGGAGGCGCATTAACAGCTCCTGAGCCTTGCTCCCATCTCGCAGTGATTCTAGAGCTGCTGATCCCCTCCTCGACCAAAGCATTCCAGACACCACAATTCAGCTCTAGCCGTGACAAGCAGCTTGCCAAAAGACTTCTAGAACCTGTCACAAAAGATGCCTTAGGGGTGGCCCCTTTGTCAATCACTCTGGGCCCTCTCAGCTGTCATGGGCCCACCTGGCCCAGCTGTTCCCAGCTTACTCATAAATCCCAAGCAAACCCAATACTAATTCGGCAGGAAACTGCGAGTGAATACTAACTGCAGGGAGACGCCAGGCAAACGCTCCCACTCTTCCTGTGACATCCTGAAGGTCTGGCAAAGACTCTTGAGTCACTCAGGGAATTATTTATTTCACACCTTTCACTGAAATGATCCATGGGCCTAAATTAACAAAAATGACTGAGCTGCCCTGTATGTGTCTACATGGTATTCAACTCAACTAATGCGAATGAACTGTGTGAAGGAACCTTGCTAATCACTCAAGAAACAAGGAGCAAAAGGTGCTGTCCCTATTGTCAAGAAGGTTGTAATCTACTATAGTTGAGCCTATAGACACGTCCACAAATATCTGGCATGCAAAAGAAGATGTGATAAATTCAGGATTCAGGCAGGAACAGAGTGGGGTTGGGAGCTGGGTGGGAGAGGAGATTAATACTACCCAGAGAAGTCTGGAAAGATTTCATGGAAGGGGTGGCCGTGAATCTGGTTTATCCTGGGGATAAACAGAATCTCAGCCTGGGGATAAACATTTTTAGTGAAACAAACAATATCTGCCATTTATTAAGCTCTTACCATGTATCAGATGCTGTTCTAAGCACTTTACCTGTATTAGTTCATTTGATCATCTCATTAACCCCGTGAGGTGGGGACCTATATTATCATCCCCTTATTATAGGTGAGACAGGTGAAACCCAGACAGACCAGGTAACCTGTTCTGGGCCAAACACTAGTGGAGGGGGGTTGGGGAAGCTGGGATTTAAACTCAGACTGCTTGGAAGCAGTGGCCAAGTTGGTAACTCCTGAAGTCTATCGCTTGTATGTACAAGATATATATGGTTTTCTTTTTTTATTCCTCTCATTCTAAAACACTAATCAACTCTGTTGAGCTTTGTTAGAAGCAGAGTAAGCACTGAGGACCTACTGAAGATGTTTGTTTACTCCCTCACCGCGGGCTTTTGAGCCAGCTAATCAGCACCGCCCTCCCGGAGAGCTCAGCTTCACAGCCCACCTTTCTAAGCTCTAGGAAACCAAGAACGGGTTCTCCTGGCCAGCCACTCCCCCACCCTGGAGAGGCTTTCCAGTCCTCAGAGGCTGACTAAGCCCATCTGTCTTTCTCTAGGGCTTTGAGCTCAGTGTCCATGGTCCCTTTAGGGCCTAAGATGTAAGATGTGGTTGGGGGAGGGGGCACCCCAAGGAGATGATTCCTCTTTCTCCCACGGTTTCAAGGCTTGGGACAATTCATGGCCTCAGGAAGCAGCAGCAAGGAGGTTCCTCACCAGATAAACCCAGGAGCAAACTCTGCCAGGTGTGCCCTGATCCCTTCAGGGGCCGAGGGGAGGCTCTGGGTGCAGAGGAGAAAGTAGCAATTAGGAAGGGCCTCTGCATGTGAGGTGGGGGCTTGGAAATCCCCCAGTCCCACCCCCAGTGTGAGGCTGTGCACCTTTCTGTCATTCGAACGAGGAGTCCATTAGGACTCTCCAAAGGAGAGGTGACAGACAGGCTGAACAGAAATGTTGCCACCTCACAACACCATGTCCTTAAGGAAGAAGAGGTGGCTCAGTTCTGACCCAGGCCAGGGTACCACCAGGGTTAATCCTCTCCTCTTTGATGCCAAGTGAGGTTGAATCTTTCAGCTACTTTTCCACTGAAGAAAAGGAAGAAAGAAAGCTCTGCATGCTCCCCATCCCTACCCCTCCTTGCCCCCCAACAAGCCAACATCTCTGTACTCGAGCTGGGAGGTCTGAAGGCTTTTAGAACTTCAGCCAGAAGTCAGGCCCCCACCCACTGCAGACTCTGGAGGAGAGTGGGGCTAGCCAAGAGTCAGCCATCCGGGCCCCAGGTCCCTCTCTGTCCTGAGATTGGTCCAGGAGCATTTTGTGTTAAATGCCAACATATAAATTTGCAGGCGTTCCTTGTGAGCAAATTGGATTCCTTCACACAGCCCTTAAGTGCTGCCATTTAGCCAGATTTAACTGGAGGCTCTGGCCATCCCCAGCCCCACCACCACCCCTCCCTACATTAACCCCTCCAGAGTCACCCCAAATCGATCCCAGGCCAGCCGCAGACAGCCAGGGGCTCAGGCACACTCCAGCCCTTCTCTGCCGCTGCCAGCGCGTCCTCTTGGCTTCCTCCCTGCCGCTCGCCGCATTCTCCCTCTCTCCTCTCCCCTGCCTCCCGCTCCTTTTCTCCCATCGTCTCTGTCTCCCTCCCGCCTGCGCCTCTTCCCTCCAGTCTCTCCCTCCTCCTGTCTGTGCGTGGCAGCTGCTTCCAATGCAGTGAGATGCACCAATTCATTCAGCCTCGCAGACTCTTTAAGGTCGTTACTAAATATATCAAGCAGAAGAAAAGGGTCTTTTTTCCTATCTCCAAGCAGGGAGCACAATGCTGGCCTTAGGATCCCAGCTGATCCTCCCTGATCCCTGAAGTCCAGAGCCAGCCCAGTTACCCCAGAGTCCACCCCTCGCATGCACAGGCAGGGGGCAGACCCCCACCCCCCAGAAGAGGTGCAGATGTGAAGAAGGGTGGGGTGCAGGGAATACCAGGGAGATGCTGAGAATTAGAGATGAAATCTATTTTATATCTTCAAGAGTTCAAGCTCTGGAGAGAATTTCCACCAGAGCTGTTTCTCCCCCTAGATTATTTTTCTTTATTTTTAAGGAGATGGGAAGTGTTAAAAGGACCGACTTGCCGGTCGGGGAGAAGGACTTGTAGGGGAATGCCCTGAGCAATGTCGTCTCTGATGTTTGTCTACATTGTAAGCCGTGACCTTGCTGCCTGAGCAGTAACCGCTGGTGAACCGCCAGACTTCGGTGTGATGATTAGACAAACGGACAACAAAGTCAGCACGGACTACACAGCAGGGTGGGCTCCTGGCCGGCTCCCTCCTCCTGGGTCGCGGTTTCGCGGCAGGTTCCTCCCTGGATCCGACCCTCCCCGCTACACACAGACACCCCTTCCTGGGAGTCTCTGAGGCTCCTTCCCCTCCTCCTAGAGTGTGTGGGCAGAGCAGGCTGGGTTGTGACGTAAGAGAAGCGCCTCCTCCGTGTAAACACATCTCCTGCACACACCATGCAGAGCCCACTGTTTAGAAGTACTTTGAGCGCAGACAAAAATAGTGTAAGTGAAGTGGTATTTTATCTTCAAATAAAAAGTAGATGAGGCCACTGGAGAATGTGTAGGGCGGTCATTTTTCAACTTTTTTTTTTTTTGTCACAGGATCTTTTATGAGACAAAGAGCGTAGTGGCTATCTCCCCGATTCTGTCATAATCACAAAATTCTGCATATAGTATTTGTGAGCTGCATGAACCCCTATAGGGCCTGTCCTCAGACTCGTGGGGCCTCCAAGTAAGACCCGTGGGGCCAGAGAAGGGAGACTGGGGACACTGGCAGTGCCCTGATCACCTAAAAAGAAGATGCAGTGATGATGGTCAGGAAGGAGAAGTTGAGGAGAACATTCTAGAAAAGTGAGGTGTCACTGAAGCCACAGGCCAAAAGGGGTTCAGGATGGAAGAAAGGGTGCCCAAGAAATGCCTGAGAATGCTCAGAGGTCTGAGAGTGCTCATCAGAACGAGAATCCTTTGGGGACAGGGTCAAGGCTCACAGGTTCAAGGTGTGGCCCACGGGCAAGATGGTGGGGAGGGGAAGAGTAGGCTCCCTCTCCCAAGTCTTGGGCCAGAGGAGGAAGAGGCAGCAACAAGTGTTTTGGAAACACAGAGGAGGGGGCTGTTCCTCTCTGGATGGGAGTTAACAGGAAGACGAGAGGAGAGATTTTTTGAGGCGGGTCATTAAAAAATAAATGGGAATTCATCAGGCAGAAAGAGGGGTTGGGGTGAGCATTCCGGAAAGGAAGAAGAGCATTTTCTTGGAGCCGGAAGCATGAAAGACCTCGCTGTGTTTGGAGATCCAGGAACGCCGTGCTGGTGCTTCGGTGTGTGAGGAGAGAGGGAGGGAGAAATCCCCGAAAAGCTGGCAGAAGCCAGGGGGCACCAGGGCTGAGGCATTTGTTCTTTGTCTTGTCAGGCAGTGAACAGTCATTGGAGAGATATTTTTAATATCTCCCCCCCTCTGACTCTAAAAGCAATACAAGCTCATTATAAACTTTCTGTAAAATAATCGAAAAACATCCAGAAACATACACATGATCACTGCTAACGGTTTGGCATAGCACTTTTAGTCTTCTTTCCGTGCACTGGGTTTCGTTAAATCTAAAACACCATCACCTGGGAGCACATCATTACTTTATGAGCCACTAACAACGTGCAATTACACTTGATACAATGCCTCTTTTCAGGGAGAGTGAGGCGCACTCCACTTCAGAGGTGAAAATGTGAACGGGAAAATGAATGCGTGCCTTGGAATCGATGAAGTGAGGCTGTGCCTTTTTTTCAAATTTAAGTTCTTATTGTACTTCAAATTTTCTATCCTGCTTCTTTACGGAGAATTATACTGCAAGAATTCTCCAGGTTACACAAGGGTTTGTAAAGATGATTTTTAGCAGCTGCATAGTATTCCACTGTGTGATGTTCCACACTCCACACAGCCATTTCCCTATCAGTAAGTATTATGTTGATCCCCTCACTACCTCAGTGAAAAATGATGTTATAAGTTAACATTTTGGTTTTTGTTTTTAACATTTTCCTCAGAGACAAATGTACAGCATTACGAGCTAAACACTGTAATGGCGTAGGATTTATCTTGACAAACATGTTACTCTCTCTGTCTCTCCAAAGGATATAAATAAACTACCGGTGAACTTAGCTGCAGCTCTGCATTCAATTCTGTAGCTTCTTTTCCTAATCGTGGTAAAATGTACAGAACATAAAGCTTACCATCTTAACCATTTTTAAGTGTGCAGTTCAGTGACATTTGAATGCTCATGCTGTTGTGCTGCCGTCCCCACTGACCATCCACAGATGGGATGGGCCTCTGGTAAAATTAAAATTCTGTCCCTAGGAAACCATAACCACCCATTCCCTTCCCCCAGCCCCCAGCAACCACCATCCACTTTCCGTCCCTACGGATTTGACAATTCTAGGTACCTCGCATAAGGGAAATCATGCAGTATTTGTCGTTTTGTGACTGGCTCATTCCACCACTATAATGTCCTCACAGTTCATCTGTATTGTAGCACTTGTCAGAATGTCCTTCCTTTTCTAAGGCTGAATAATACCTCGTTGTGTCAACGTAGACTGCACTTTGTTTATCCATTCATCTGGTGGTGTGCTTAAGCATTTATCTTAATTTTGGATTTTTCTCTCTAGAATAGATTTCTAGTCATCAATCAAAAGATATGAAAAATTTAAACTCTTGATACTTGTGAAGTGCTTTCAGAAACTTTATACGAATTCATGTTCCCTCTATCGGCGTACATGCGTGCATGTCAGCATTTGATATGTTATTTGGTTTACTTTTGATACTAGAAAAGGCCATTGTTCAAATGTGCATTTCTTGGAGCATTTCTAATGAAGATGAACTTTTCTTACATCTTCATTAGCCAGATGTGTCTCCTCTTAGTAAGTTGCCTTTTTGTGTCCTGTGATCACTTTCCCATTAAAGATGCCGTGTTTTACTTACCACTTTGTATGTGCTCCTTATAGATTAATGGTTCCTTTGAACAACCACCAGTATTCTTGGAGAACCTCCTGTCTTGCATCAGGTACCATCTTGGCATTAGAGATACTGCTCTGAACCGTCCAACAAAACCCCCTGCCCTTGTGCAGTTGACATCCTGGTGAAGGAACGAGACATTGAACGAGATAATAAGCCGATGATGTAAGAGTTAGATGGTGTCAGTGCTAAGGAATAAAGATGAATCAGGGAAGAGAAGTAAAGTGTTGGGGCTGGGTGTCAGGGAAGCCTCACCAAGGAGTCTGAGGCCAGCCCTGGGGGAGGGTGGGGAGGGAGTCTGTGGTCACCAGGCAAACGGTTCAGTTCGCACAAAGGCCCTGAGGCAGGAACATGGGCCGTGGGACTGGTGCAGAGTGAGGAAGCTGAGAGGAGTGAGCCATTGGGTCTGAGTGTGGCCAGAGCAGCAGGCCGTGCCATCCCTGAGGGCTGCTTGCTTCTTGCTCTTAATGAGTAGAAGGCGGATAGGACATAGATTTTGAGCAGAGGGGTGATGTGATATGACCCGCACTTTGAAGGAAGCTCTATTTCCATGTTGAAAATAGACTGAAGGGAGGACAGGAGGGAAACCAAAAGAACCATTGGGAAGTTTTTACATTAACCCAGATGAAAGATGATGAGGGTTTGACCAGAGCAGGAGAGTGTGAGAAGTCACCAGAATCTGTATGTGTGTTAAGGTAGAGGCAGTGGGATTTGCTCGCAAATTGGATGTGGCGTGTGAGAAGGGTTAAATAAGACGTCAAGCGCTGGGCCTGAGCGCCTGGAGGTCAGGGGTTGAGAAAGGAGAGACAGCAGGAGTGGATCTAGAGGGGCAATTGGGAGCTCAGTGTTTGACAAGTCACATTTGAAATGTCTATTAAACATTCAAGAGCAATATTAAGTAGGCAGTTGGATATATGAGCCTGGAGTTCAGGGAAGAGGTCCTGGGCGGGGATGGTATAAATTTGGGAGTTGTCAGCGTCTAGATGGTATTTAAAGCCCTGACACTGTGCAAGGTCACCAAGGAATGGGAGATGGATGAAAGAGAGAGAGGAAGCCCAATGGCTGTGTCTGCTGCCTCCAAAGTCAGGAGAGATGGGCACCTTTCCACATGGTTTTGGTGCCTCGAGAGATACAAGACTGGGAGTGGGCAGGGGTGGGGTGAAGATGTGATCACATCTGTGTCTCAGATCAGTGGCTCTGTAGAGTCACCTGTGGTTTATCCCACCTCTCCTGAGCACAGACAGAATCAGAGAGCTTCCCATCAGAGGTCCCCAGCAGGCAATGGTTAAAGTCTCGGATTTCCATGGTTACTTTTGACCAAAGATCAGCTAATTCTTTCATCTCAAGAGCCATCATCAGCAGGGCAAATCACATGGACAGCCCTTTGATATTGACACAGGAAAATGTAGCAGGAAAAAAAGAAAGGAGGAAAAAGAAAGGAAGGGCAAGGGGCACGAAGGGAGGCTGGGGGATGGAATGGCAGCAGTGTCGCTATCCCCCGCTCCCTCCTTCAGCACTGATCCCGAAGGGCCTGGGGAAGGGAAGAGCATCAAGACACCTGGGGAGCCTTATCAATCTATTTTTCCTTGGCCTCCACCCTGACCCCAGGAGATTCTAGAACCCTCTCTCCTCATCCCCAGTGGAGAGCCCTTGCTTTTAAAAATTATTTTTAGGGAGAAGGGAAGGGAGAGAGAAAGAGAGGGAGAGAAACATTGATGTGAGAGAGAAACATCGATTGGTTGCCTCTCACATGTGCCCCCACCAGGGACCAAACCTGCAACCCAGGCATGGTCCCTGATGGGGAATCGAACCAGTGACCTTTCACTTTGCAGGACAACAGCCAAACAACTGAGCCGCACTGGTCAGGGCACGAGAGCTCTCACTTTCAATGGTGGATATAGTCTCCATTTGGAGCTGGAATGGAAAAGCAGCGCTTAGCCAAAAGGACACCTTGCAGATCCATGTTTCCTTCCCTGTGTGGCTCAGGGACGCATCACTATTAAGAAGGGTGACCATATAATTTCTCACCCAAACCAGGTCACTTTTGACATGGGAGGAAGGGGAACATACTAATACCCAGAACAACAAACATAAACTGAGACTGTTCTGGGCAAACTCTGGAATTAATAACACTAGTGAAGCTCCAAATATGGTTGAGAAATCCCAGTATCAGCGTCACCTAAGGGAGATTATTTTACTAATAAATCTCTGAGCCCATCTCCAGATGTACTGGCTCAAAATCTTTGGGGAGGGGACCCACCCGCAGTGGAAGAACTCTCTCTTTATCCCTTCATCTCTCCTCTCCTCCAGAGGTGATGTGTGGTCTTTTTGGACAAGGCTGTGGCAGGAAGGAAGAACTGCTGACTGGGGAGAGGTTCCTCGCTCCTGCAGTGGGGTGGCCATTCCACGTCTAACTCGCCCTAAAACTGGGGCAGCATCGCCTTCCTGGGAAATTCAGTCAATTCCTTGTCTCTTTCCTTCGGACTCTGGGCTACTGCATTTTCCCTGGGCCACAATCATAAAACATAAAGAATTTCTCCCTCTTACGGCGGGCACCCAAGACTTTGAAGGAAACAGCAGGATTAACTTCTTCGATATCAATCCCCTGGCGCGCGTCCCTCCCACAGGAGCCAGCCTACTCCTCTTTCATAATCCATTCTGGCTGACATCTGTGAATTTAAAGTCCTTTTGAGTTTCATTTATATTTTAGGACTGTTTTCTCTTCTTTGGATTACAAATGCCATAAATTTCCTACCTGTGGCCTAGTGCTTCCTTTATTTGCTGTAAATGCCAGTTCTTTATCCTTGCCCAGATCTTAGACTTCTGGAAGCTAGAAAACAATGAATCCGTCTGGGAAGCCATACATGCTCTCTCCTTGTATGGCACTTCCGTTTCAACAGTCATAGGGCTGGAAGGAGCCATGAACATGGTCAAGTTTGAACTAACTTTTCCAGTTCCAGCCGCCAGACCTCCCCTTTCCTTGTAGCTGCCAGTCTTGAATGCACCCAGTGATGGAACACTTACTAACTCCAGAAGCAACGAGCCCCAAGTTTGCAGAATGTTTTTTTAATGGAGGCTTTCCCCCAGCTTTATTGAGCTGTAATTGACATATAACATTGTATAATTTGGAGGTATACAATATAATGATTTAACATATGTGAATATTGTGAAATGTTTACTACACTAAAGTTAGTTAACATATTCATCACCTTACAGAATTGTTTTTGTTATTGGTGCTTAACAATCAGCGTCCCCTAGGATAGAATGATTCATGGGGTGTTGGATTTGAGTTGAAGACATCGGTGTGAACTCATGTTTAGCTCAACAGAGATACAGATCATTGCATACAGAAATATTGATAGATATGTAAATATATGTGAGTTAGAATACATCCTTATTCTGACCTCTGAAAGGGCCTAGAAGCAATGGATACCCCAATAGCAATGAGCGGACCCAGCCCTCAGATCTTGGTTTCTAAAATTATTCTCCAATAAAGGGAATCAGGGCTTCTGGGGGAAATGGCTGATTCTAGGACTAGGGCAGGAAATATACAAGATGAACCAGATCATCTGGTTGTGGTAGAATGCAAGGAAGTGGTTAAAAGCCCACAATAACAGATATGCCTAACAGGTCAGGAACCAAGGGAAAGAACTTCCAATGGCCGAAGTTGGAGCAATGTGAGCAACAACATAAAGTAGCATTGGATTACAACCCAAAGTGTAAAGTAAATCTCAATGGTTCTGTATGGTAGAAATAAATGATTGAGCAAATACATAAATGAGGGAGAGTGGGCAAACCTCCCATGTAGAAGAATTATATATTGTAAATACTTCACCCTCAAGTAGGTGAAGCATAACACCCTACTCCTTAAGTGGGGGTACTACATAGTGACCTCCTTCCAAAGGGTGCAGTATGGAAAGGAAGGGGAGAATTGACAGACATGACCTCAGCCAGGTTATCAAGGCCAATATCAACAGGGACAAGTCATGTTGTGAAAGTACATACCCTTGATATGATGGGATGAATATGGCTTTTTATCGCTGTGCTCTTCCAAAAACCAATAACCCCAGGCTAACCACCAGAAAAACATCATCCTAATTGAGGGACATTCAACAAAATACCTGACCAGTGGCCCTCAAAACTGTCCAGGTCATCAAAACCAAGGAAAGTGAAAAACTGTCACAGCAAAGAGGAATGTCTCTGTAGAGGCATGACAACTAAATCTAACGTGGTATCCTGAATTGGGTCTGAAATAGACAAGGGGTCTTAGGTGAAAACTAAGGAAATCTGAATGAAGTATGGACCGTAGTTGAAATGTATTGATACTGGTTCATTATTTATGATAAATGTAATATATGAATACAGTGTTAATGATAGAGGAAACTGGGTGTAGGATAAATGGGAATTCTCTCTACTATATTTGTAATTTTTCTGTCAGCCTAAAACTATCCCAAACTAAAAAGGTTACCTAAAAAAGAAAATCAGCCTTTCCTCCCACCTACTCACCTCGGCTCTGCCCTTGGCCTGAACCCATTTTCTAGTGCACCCCTTCCCCTGCCCCGTCTGTCTTCTCATTTCCGAGTCAGAGATCCTCATCTCCTTCACCGGACCCTCTGAGTCCTGGTTTCAATTTCTCTCACTGACCAGATCACCCTTCTCCAAAAAGCTCAGTTAGACAACTGCCTCCCAAGTCCATTGACCTGCCCAGAACTGAACATAGCTTTCTGAGTGTGGACTTGCCCAGGGAAGAGCACGGCTCTGTCACCTCCTTCGGTTCATACACTGTATCTCCATCAGTATAGCCCAGAGCGACTTCAATGACTTGTACTTTGGGGGGCAGGCACCTCACATCAGTATGTCCATCTCAATGACTCCTTTTTAAAATACAGCTTCACTGCAATCAATATAAGGATCAACTTTCTGCAAAGTTGAGGCCTAACCAAAAAATGGGGGTAGGGTTTTTGCCTCTGGAGGCAGTAGTGAATGCTCCATCGATGGCGTATTCAAGTACACTTTGCAGCTACAAAGAAAGGGGAGATTTGGTGGGTGGAACTGAAGAAGGAAGTTCAGTCTAATAATGCTTACAGCCCTCTCTCTGCTCTCCGCCTGGTGCAGATACAACAGGAAGATGGCCATCTGCAAACCGGGAAAAGGGCTCTCATCAGACACCAGATCTGCTGACAGCTCGATCTCGGACTCCCAGCTTCCAGGGCTGCATGCAGCGTTTTCCTGGATATTCTCTAAGATTTACTGTTTTGGGAAATGTCCATCTGAATAAATAAAAGAAAAACATGATATATAGGTATATTGGGAAAAGGGATGCCACCCGAGTCTCTTGAGGGCAAGATCACAACTCAGAGGCTGGGAAGCACCGAACAACCACCCTCCCCCAATCCTTAGGCTCTGCAGCTGGGTCTGGCTTTTCTGGCAAAACTCTTGCTTTCTTTTGGGTGAGTTACGTCTCAGGGGTTCTGGCATCTGTCCTGCAATCCACCCTACTATCCATCAGCCTCTCCCATGTATGGCTAAGCCTAAGTGTGGAAAAGGTCCCCCTCCTCCCCACCTACAGGGGGCTCCTAAGCAGAGGGGAGTGTTCCTTAGGGTTCCCTGACTTACAACACATCATGACACCTTTGACCCAACCTTATTTGAACCCAGTCAAGACCCCCATGCATCTTTCATCAACAAAATAAATAAAAATGAAAATGAACCATCATTACCACAACCAAAAAACATAATAATGTTTACAGACCTCTGGTCAAGTTACTTAGCTGCTCTTGCCTCAGTTTCCTCATCTTAAAAATGAGGACAATAACAGAACCTGCCTCATAGGGTGTTGACAAATAAATGAATTAGTATAAAGGCAGTTTCTGGCATGCTGTGTTATATAAGTGTTTGTAGTTATTTTAAGTTACTATTTAACATTTGTTTTGAGGGTAGAGGTAGTCCAAATGTAAGACCTGCTCTCAGCCCCTGTAAATCACTCCTGACTCACAGATCCCTTTTGGATCCTGGCTTCCTCCCCAGCTTATGTCATCTGCCCATTTGATCAGCAGGCCCATCAGTGTCCCCTTCCAACCCATCTGTGTGCACATTGAGTAGAGGAGATGGAGGGCAGAGCCCCGCGGTGAGTGTGATGGGGTGATAAGGCGGGTCTCCTACCAGCTGGCTGGTGTTGTGCCAAGCAGAATGAAATACCCTCCATCTCTGGCTGCCAGCTTGGTCTTACCACAAATCATGACAGGCACCTTACACATGCTAATGACCAACTTCCTTTGGTTTTAAAGACCAATCATTTTAGGAACATCAGGGTAAATGATGGGCTCAGTAGCTATCAAGAAAGAAGTTAGAGGGGCTGGCATCTGAACTTAATTAGACTCCTGTGCTCTTTATAAGGCCTGATGAGGTCAGGCAAATACATTCAGCGTTAATAACATTATCGGCACCGCATGGTCGGCAATCATTGCCAAAGTCGATATGTCAAGTTTTTGTGGCTCAAAACATGTGTCTTCTGTTCACACTCAGGCTTGTTTCTTATGTGCCAGCAGCTGGTGCCACATCTGGTGAGCCTGTCTCTGCCATGACTTCTTTTCTCCTATGAGTGTTTTATGGGACGCCCTACCCCACCTCACTCTTTTTCTTAGAAAAGTGCTCATTCATTCATTCTTTGATGGCCTGTCAAGCGGCAATCCTGTGCATTTGCTGCAGGGACCGGTGTAGACAAGATGAGCTCACGTTCCAGGGCAGGGGGTCTCAAACATCACTGTCAGAATAACCGTAGGGAAGTGGGGGTGCTTAGGAAAGAGCTATTTCCAGTCTTTCCTCCAAGCCCATTGTGTTAGATTTGGGGTGGGGAGAGCATGGCCTCGGGCTCTGCATTTCTAGCATGCCCCCAGGTTATTCTGATGCAGGTGATCAGAGGACCTCACTTCAGGAAACACTCATCACAGGCCATCCACCATAATGCAGTGGATCATTAGCATAATTAGCAAGCAATTCAGTCTGTCTTAAAAGAGGATTGGGTGAGACTTGCGGACACAGCACAGGCCAAAGCCTGAGAGAGGTGGAAGAGTCTAGAACAATCATCGAGGCCTGATTTCGAAAGGAAACACATTTAAAGCACGAGCCTTGGAGACTAACAAACCTGCACTGAACTCCAGCTCATCACCTGGTACCTGCAGGTCCTTAGGGGAGTTACATAACCTCTCTGATGGTGCCTCATCTGTAAAGGGCACCCACCCACCTCTCTCAGGGTGGGCAGGTTAAAAAAGACAGAAAAAGAATAAGCAGCATAACATATGGTACTTACCAAATTGTGAGTAGATTGCTCTACAAATAACTACTAAGAACTAGTACTAACAAGAAATAATCAGATAAATATTAATCTACCTTACTGAGAAGTTTCTAGGTTACTTTGTATAGGCCATGAGTAGCCATCAAAGTTTTAAAAGCAGAGGTCATGTTTCATTTCGTCAGTCAATAAATATTTATTGTGCACTTACTATGTGTTGGGCTGTGCCAGGCACTGAAGCGGACTAGGTTCATGTTTTAAAAGGTGGCTCTGGCGGCAGGGTGGGGAACGGGCTGGGGGCAGGAGACTACTACAGACTGTTGCAATAGTCCAAGCTGGTGGTTCTCAAACTTGAATGGGCATCAGAATCACCTGGAGGCCTTTTTAGAAACACAAATGGCTGGGCCTTATCCTTCGAGTTTTGATGAGAGAAGTCAGGGGTGAGGTCTAAGAAGATTGCATTTTTAACCATTCCCCAGATGATGCTGATGACACTGGTCAGGGACCACAGTAGGAGAACCGTGGGTCCAAGCAAATCAGAGCACATGAAAACGTAAAGAAGGGGCCAGCACAAATGAGGGTCAGTGGGGACATAGTTCTAGGCAAGGTTTGGAGGTGGAATGGACAGGAAGCGAGGATAGAAGGGCCCCAGGGATACTGGGCCTGGGCCGCCTCTAAGTCTGGCTTCAGGGTTTGCTTGTCCCTGGGTTTCCTGCTCACCTTTGGGGTCCTGCCTGTCAACCCCTGCTTCACGGGTGAGAAGGATCAGCTGCAGTGTAGGTCCAGCTGTCCCTTTGGAGCCCTCAGGCCTGTTGTCCAAATGGGATTTCCCGCTGTGGTCTCTCTTTATCTCTGTGTATGTTCAGAGGAGAGCCTTTTTTCCCTTTCTCTTCCTCCCGGGATGTTGATGCTGCCGAGATGCACGGGTGCCGTTCCGCAAGAGTGCCCGAGTTGTGTATTGAATTTCGGTGCCAGATCATTTAATGCGCGGTGGCAGAGGGAGTGGATGTTGTTCGGATTTGTGTGGAACTCTCCACCTTTCCTATTTTCTGTAGAAAGACCACAGAGCCTTGCTCAGCAGCTGGCCCTGAGTTCCCGCCTTTAAGAGCCTGGGGGCACCAAGGGCCTGGGTCCCCACGGCATTACCAAAGCTCCTTGTGAAATCCATTGGAAAATTGGAATGTCTATGCAGGTCTTCAGAGTACCCATTCCATTTAAAGCTCCCCACCACCCAAGCTGTTACTGATTAAACATCGAAACAAACAGCAATCAATAGCCTAATATTATGTTCTGAAATGTATTTTTAATAATGACTGCGAAGCTCTTTGAGGGTGGAATGAGCTTGCGTGTGCACTGAACAGCGATCAGCTTTCATTCCTTTACAGCTGCTAATTTTGAAAAATGGTTCTGAGTGTTTCTTACTGATACAGAGTGTCCTGTTTTCTGTGGATCAGAGACTTCCCCTGCTGTGACCCACCAATCCTGGTCTTGTTCGGGAAAGCTGCTTCTGATCTTCTCAGTCTCTCTCCTTTCTCTTGTCTGGGATGTTGAGTAGGAAATGGAACAGAGAGCCCAGCCCTTGTGACCTGAGGCCCAGCTACAGATGGGCACTGGGTGAAGGAGACCAGCAGGTATGGCATCTGCAAGACCAGGACAGGGATGCTCCAGGGCTTTCTGAAGAAAGTTAAAGGCGTGGAAACTGTCAGCTGGGATCTCATGTCCTCAAAAGCAGACCACCCACAAGGGCAGACACAAAGAAGACAGAGCACTAAATACATATGGAAATGAACCAGTTACTATTAAAATTAGATGCAAGCCTGCGATCAGTGTTTATTATAGGGGAAGGCATAAGATCAATACATGTGAGCGTTGGGATGTTTATGCGTAAATGAGTCAGAATTCTATTCCTCAGCTCATCACCACCCTAAGGGGAGGGAGAACTAGGAAAGATGGTATTTTGGCTTTGGGGGTTAGGACTGTGACACCTTGAATATATGCTGAGCTCTTCCCCTCCTTTCCCTCTAACCCAAGATCCATACTGATAACTTACGTTTTCTAATATTGTTGAAGTCATTTTCATTGGTTTTTGAAAAAAATTATATTGAAGAATTTCAAACACATACAAAAGTAGGCCGAACAGTATAAATGAACTCCCTGTAATTTTGGTGGGTTTTAATGACTGTTTTTACTAATCACTGATGTCTTGGAGTACGTTGTTGCACTGTTGTTATATTTCTTCTTTGAAGTAACAAAGGATGACAAAAAGAATAGGTTGTTGAAGGTGGGGGTAGAATATAATTATTGAGGTGTTAGAAAGAAGGTAGAAATTAGAACTTCTATTGACTTCGATCTCCTCCATGAGGTACCTCCAAACTTGAACAGGTAAAACCAATAATCTACTAAGGGAACTGCAGCCTAAGGCAGGTGAGGTGCACTTCTGGCGGCCATCTGACATTATATCACAAGGCACAGTGCATCCCAGGGTCTAGGGAACCCACAGTCAAAGAAGAGAACAGGCAATTGTTGCAAACAGGGAAAATTTAAAAAAGAATGTATCTGTCAATTAAAGAACAATTAAGTTCAAACAAATGGCTTATAAACTTTTAGGGCACCATGTGTGATCACCAGGAGGTAGCACTGGCTGCATACACAACTAACCTTGTTTCCTTGGACAGGCAGAATGCTATAGACATAGTTTATTTTCATTTTAATGAAGCAGTAAAGGGCTCCCTCACGTATCCTTGTAGCTACCGTGTTGACCTATGAGCCAGATGATTTTTCTCTTAACAGGGTCACTCCCTAAAGGTTGATCCAAGAGCTTTAAGTAAAGGGAGACTTTAAGTTCAAGTGCCTGGGACTCTGTCCAGGGTCCTGACTTGATTAACCTGTTTTTCACCAAGGACTCAGTTGACGACACAAAAAGCATGCTAATGAGAATTGTAAATGGCAAACCAAGACTGGAGATGAAAGAATAATGATTCCATATTTGAAGGCAAAAAGGTCCATTAGTTAAGCAGTTACTTCATCTCAGATACACACTTGCATGTACAGATATGTGTGTGCATGTGTTTTGGTTTGACTCGGAGGACACTAGTGTTGCTATGCTGAGCTCTCCTTCCCGTAGAAAAAGGTACAAAACCATGATGCTGCTGGCAACGATAATTGCAATTTATTGAACAACTACCATGTGACAAACAAGGAAGCAGGCTGTGCAGAGAAAATCAGACCTAACACTGGTATCCTTAGTAAACCTCACTAGCAAGGCTGGTCTTTGGCTGGCATATGGGAACTTGGCTTTGGGGAGAGTTCCCACTATCCCCGGGACTGATAGAGTAGCTCACTGCACCTAAACTACCCACACAAACTGTGGTTTATGGCAAACACCTGCTTTCCTTCTGGGAGCCTGGAATATTGGTATGTGCTAGGCAGAGGGTGCCTACGTGACCAGCCTCCAATACAAATCCTGGACGCTGAGTCTCTAATGAGCTTCCCTAGCAGACAGCCTTGTACACATGTTGTCACAGCCTGTTGCTGGGGGAATTAAGCACATTCTGTGTGACTCTCTGGGGAGGGGACTCTTAGAAGCTTTTTCCTCCAGACTTCGCCCTGTGCACCTTTTCCCTTTGCTTATTTCACTCTGTACCCTTTCCCTGTCATAAACCTTAGCCGTGACTAAATATATGCTGAGTTCTGAGACTTCTCCTAGAGAATCATTGAACTGGGGGTGGCCTTGGGGACCCCTGATCCGCAGTCTTGATACTTATTACATCCTGTAATTCTTAGAGCAATCCTACACTTATTCTCAGTAACTTGCAGATCCAGGGCTTGAGCCCAGAAGACTCCCAGGCTCTCTTGATCTATAGAATCACAGAGTAATGTGATGCTCTTTTACACTTGCTGCTAATACAGGCCCTGAGTCTTGAACAGAGAATCCTGCTGCTCCTAGATTTCCAGCCGTCCAGTCTCAGCTCAGTGTCGTCTGGGCTGAGAAGAAACCACTGAACAGCCCACCACGAAGCAGCAGGGGTGGGATTGGTCCCTGTTTTTTCGGGCCATGGAACTGATGCTTGTTAGTTTCATCCCTGTGGATTCTCCCTGCCTCTCTCCCTCAATATCTGGTCCCTGGGAGACCAGTTGATTGTATTTTCTGGCTTAGAAGGCACAGGTGTGGGCACCCACCAGGGGTAAGAGGCTAATGTTGGCCCCACCAGGTGGCCACGAGCCAGTCATTTTTTCCTTTTCTTATCAGATAAAAAAGACATGCTCCAAACCCATAGAATGTGCCACCAGGAATGAACCCTGATGTAAGCAATGGACTTCGGGTGATAGTGACACACCAGTGGAAGTGAGTTGATCGATTGTAACAAATGTACCGCTGTGGTGCCGGATGTCGATAGTGGCGGAGGCTGTGGGTGTGCGGGACACAGAGTCTATGGGAACTCTCTGTGCTTTCCACTCAGCTCTGCTGTGAATCTAAAACCACCCTAAAACAATAAAATTTATTAAGTTAAAAAAAAAGGACATGCTGTAGCTCTCCCAAGTGTGGTTTAGGGTATGGATTAGAACAGCAAAAGATCGCCACTTTCTTAAAAGGGTGACTAATTTCTAACATCCCCCACTGCTAGCTCCACTAAATGCACTGAAATGTCTTTGAAAGAGAAGATATTGTCCCCTTTCTTTTGCCAACTGGCATGTGATGTGCCCATCCTCTCCTCTAGCCTGAGAAGGCACAGAATGCTCAGTTCTCTGTCTTTAAAATGCATCCTTCACCTCAGGTGCCCTAGGCTGAGGGAGCCAGAGGTTTTTCATGAAATGACCACTTTCATTAGTGTCCTGTTTCCAGCAGCCCCACTTGCCTGGGAGGGCTGCCACAAGACCCTTGCAGGGATTTGAGGAGGCAAAGAAGGGAGAGGCTCCCCCTATGCTGCCTTGGGGATGGTACAGGGGTGGGAGGGAAGAGAGCCTCCTAAGGCCTGCCCCAGTGCCCCCCAAATTCAAATCTGCTTCTGACGAGAGGTTATGATGTGTGCTAATGAATGTCATTGCCACTTCCTGTTTCTAAGCCCCTCCCCCATCATCTCCTCCACCACCCCCTACTCAGTGCATCTTCTCACACACTTTAAATACAACTTCCTGTGTGTGGAGGGTCCATCACACTCTAATATGACAGTTACAGTTCATGCAAGGAGACAGTCCCACTGCATCGAAAACGTACCACTTTCAGAAGACTAAGTTCAGGGGCCCGCCAGGTGAAAGGCAGGAAGAAAGCTGTGTGAGAATGTGAGCTCTGGGATCTCACAGGCCCGGTTCACTGAAAGGGCTTCTGCTGCTTTGCAGCTGTGCAACCTTGGGCAAGTTGCCTAATCTTGCTGAGCCTTAGTTTCCTCATCGGTAAAATGGGGATAATAATAGTTCCTACCTTACAGAGTTGTTGTGAAGGTTAAACGAGATCATTAACATGCACGTCACTCATCACTAAGCATTCAGTGAATATCAGCTGCTGCTTCTGCTGTTGACAGATATCACTGATGCTGTTAAGAGCAAGCCCACCTTCCCAGGGCCACAGTGAAAACATACGCCTTTTTTATCACTCAGTCCATTTCTCCCCACCCCCTTCCATACCACAGTTCTGTTACCTCCCTCTCCTCATCCTAAGATGTCTGTCTACCATTGCCCCCTGCAGAGGGCCCACCAGTGCTGGACACACTCTTGTCCCAATGTCTTCTTGGAACATTTCCGTCTCCTCGGAGTGGTGCCCTGCTTCTCAGAATGCACTTTCCAGAAAGTTTTCCCTGACCCTGACATCTTCACCTGAGAGCATATCTGTCACCCTGGCACATCTGTGTGCCTGGAGAGAAATGGGTTAGGGCTTTGTTAGTGTTTGTTCCTTTTGAGAACCTATAGTTGCAGATTTATGTGATTTAGAGGAGAATCTGGCCCAAAGCAAATTTTTGTTAGTTTGGGTTTTGTTGATGGCGGTGGTGTTCTCTTGTTTGTTTTGTTTTGCTTAATTACCACTGTTGCTGAATAGAACATTCATTGTTAATGATTGGGATGAGATCCTGTCCAAAGTGAAGATGTACAGAAGCCAGCAGTCACAGGCAGTGCGCATTCTTTCTGCTCTGGCCCTAGAGGGGGCCTGGGCTGGACTGCGAGCACAGTGCCCGCAGACCCCAGCCTGCACCCTACACCCTGCACCCTGCACCATGCCTTCACAACCAAGTGACCTTCACGGAGTCCCTTGACCTCCTGCGCCTCATCTGTGAAAAGGGATGATAGGTTCATCTGGGGGAACCTGAGGACATGCAGATAGATCCCTTAGCTCAGGGCCTGGCAAGTCTCAGCAGTCAATAAATGCGAAGCTCTTGTTATGACACATTCCAAAATTCAATCAGAACCTATGCTTAAAGCAGCTGTTTTGGAATATGTTGAAGAGATTGACGTCAGTCAGCCTGCCTCCCGGAACTCGCATGTTTCATTCATCTGGAAGCCCTTCACAGGGGCAGGTAAGCGTCCCTTTGCTGCTTACGTGCCACCTCACAGTGAGCTGTGCTTGGCCACTGAAGCTGCAGTTGCCTAGGTCATCTAGCACCCTCAGATGCCAGCAAATTAAGCTTTGCAATAATTAAAGATGTCAAGAAAGTCTCCTGCCTCGCTCCAGGGACTCCCTCTCTTGAGGGACTCACATCTCAGGCAATGGCTGCACCTGAAATTCGTCACCATGTATGTGACTCAGACCCTTCAGACATAGTGTAGATGACAGCGCCCTCTTACCTGAACCAGGAAGAGTGGTGTTGCAAGCCACTGCCCTGGGCAGATGCCACCCCATCCTCTGAAAGCTCTAGTGAGGGGAAAAACAGCTGGACCCACCTATTCTGGACAAACATTTTCTCTTTTAAAAAAATTTTTATTGTTATTCTAGTACAGTTGTCCCATTTTATCCCCCTTTGCCCTCCTCCACCCAGCCTACCCCCCACTCCCACAGTCAATCCCCACACTATTGCCCGTGTCCATGGTCATTCATACATGTTCTTTGATTAGTCCCTTCCCCTTCTTTCCACCATTGTCCCCCTTCCCCTTCCCCTCTGGTCACTGCCAGTCTGTTCCATGTTTCCATGCCTCTGGTTCTATTTTGCTCATTAATTTATTTTTGTTCATTAGGTTCCTCTTATAAGTGAGATCATAAGGGAACCCTAGTGCACTGTTGGTGGGAATGCAGACTGGTGCAGCCACTATGAAAAACAGTATGGAATTTCCTGAAAGAATTAAAAATGGAACTGCCTTTTGACCCAGCAATTCCACTGCTGGGAATATACCCTAAGAATCCCAACACACTAATTCAAAAGAACCCATCTATGCACCCCAATGTTCATAGCAACGCAATTTACAATAGCCAAGTGCTGGAAGCAACCTAAGTGCCCATCAGTAAATGAGTGGGTCAAAAAACTGTGGTACTTTTACACAGTGGAATACTGCACAGCAGAAAGAAAGAAGGAGCTCCTACCCTTCACGAGAACATGCATGGACTTGGAGAATATTATGCTAAGTGATATACACCAGTTGGTGAAAGACAAACATTTTCACTTTTTTTTACTGAGCACTTTTTAAGCATTACAGGTGCATTATCTCATTCAGTTCTCACGACAACCCTTTGAGGTAGATACTATCATCATTTCCATTGCACAGGTGAGAAACGCGATTCTCAAAGAGGTTAGATCACTTGCCCAAGAACAGGATAAAGAAGACGTTTGAGCCCAGGTGTGCCTCCCTCAGAGGTGGGCTCCTGAACCTGGACCCCTGCCCAAACAGTGCCAGTCTGTGAACTGCAGACTCCGGCTTGCAGACTTTTTCTCGGTGTAACCCTTTGGAAGAGAAGACAATCTTCTTCGTCCTACCGTCTCAACAAGATCAGAGCGGAAACACTCTGGTTGAAGAAGGTTAGGGGCTCAGAATCTTCCTCATCCTTTCCTCTTTCCTTAAGGGCTCTTTGAAGACCTCCGAGCACATGAAACAAAAACCTCTGATAAATCTGAAGGAATATGGACTTCAGAACTTCTGTTCTTTCTTTGTGATGGGGAATACAAATATTGGCTTTACTGAGTTCTTGGGAAGATTAAATGAGCATAGGAAGCACCTAGCATGGTCCTCAGGTACTATTATTATGATCCTAACTGATAGGTCTGTTGGGAAACTAAGAGTAATTCAGAAGGGCTTGTACTGTGTTGAATGGTGCCCCCCCCCCCCACCACAAAAGATACACCCATGCCCTAGTCCCTGGATTCTGTGAACATTATCTTATATGACAAAAAAGACGAAATTAAGTCAAAGATCTTGAGAAAAAGAGTTTATCCTGGATTATCTGGGCAGGCCCTAAATGCAACCATGTATTTCCTTAAAAGGGAGAGGACAAGGGGGGTTGAGAGAGGAGGGAGCAATGTGACCACAGAGGCAAACGTAGAGTGAGGTGGCCACAGGCCAAGCAACGCCTGCAGCCACAAGAAGTTGGAGGAAGTTCTGTCCTAGAACATCTGGAAGGAATGCAGCCCTGCCAAGACCTTAATTTTGAACTTCTGGCCTCCAGAACTGCAAGAAAATGAATGTCTGTGTTAAGCCACCCAGGTCATGGTCCTTTGCTATGGCGGCCCCCACTTGGCACTTGGCCCCTGCACATGCTCTCTACCTGAGAATTGCTTCACACAAAGATGGAGGAGCACATGCTGGAACCCTTGAGACAGAGAGGTGCACACATCATTCCTGGACACAGCCCAGCCGACTTTGGGAGAGGTCCTCGCAGCTCTTTCAAGACCCTTGCAGAGGCAGCATCTCCTGGTCGCTGTGGATTTCCGCTCAGGTTTCCGCTTTGCTTCTGAACCTCAGCTCCAGCGATCACAATGTTGAGTCAGTTATTTGTAATACCCAGACTGTCATTTCTGACAACGGGCCTGCATTTATCTGTTGAGCCCAATGATTGTGCAGACAGGAGCCTTATTTGTGCTGTCACCGTGGAGCTCCATCACCATCCACACCCAGGCCTGGAGGGGTCTCTCAGAGGAAACTGTAGTGCCTGCTGGATGCTGCTCTCTCTGCATCTCCGCCTCCCTCGTTTCACCTCACTGTTAGCCTTGAACGTTGTAAGTGGAGCCGAACCAAGTTAGGGCTGGGCTGCCACATGGTGCTGGTGTGGTCCGGGGTCCAGCCTGGTCTTGCCATACTCCTCAATGACGTTCCTCCCAGGGTGATTCCGCAGCAGCCAAGCTGTGGAGTCTTCTCCATGAGAGCCACTTGGCATTGACTTTTCACCTACACCTCCGAGAATTTGCCAGAGCCACAGAGTAAAGAAGCAGTAATTCTTTTTTGGCCACTACACCTGCTGAAGGGTTATCACATGCTAGTTTTGCACTCACTGCTATAATCTGGAGAAAGCTTTGCCAAAAGGAATTGCTAGTCTAGTTAAAATAATATTTTACTTCATGAATAGAAGACCAGGCATTATGGTTGCATAAAAAGAAACTAGAATTTGGAGTCCGAAGAATTCAAGGCTCAGCCCTGCCACTTTCCAGCTCTGTGATGGGCACATGACTAACCTCTGGTTTTGCATTAAAGGGGGAGGGAAGAGAAATAGTGACCCCACTGGCTCACTGGGAGGGTTACATCATAGTGTTGGCAAACCAGAAAGCGCCATGTAGCCGCATGTGCGTGCGTACGAGACCACTGGGTTCTGTGTTTTGAGTCCCAAGATCTGCCCCAGGTTAGCCCACCTTAGACATCGTTCCACTAAAGCACCAATGTGAAGGACCAGCCTTCGTGCACTGAGGCTGGGTCAACAGAGACCTGCAGCCAGTCTCCTGTCACATGTTGTCCCTCTCTGATTGTCATACATTGAATTTACACAGATGCTGGCTGTTTTTCTCTTATTTCTAAAAGAGAGGATTATGGTTTGTGTTGCTCTCTTTCTGAAGAAACCAAATGCAGCTAGCAAAAGAAGAAAGCCCATGCCATCCCCAGGGACCCAGCACTTGCAGACACCCAGGCTTGATCTGGCCCTGTCCTGACCTGTGTGTGGGGAACGACCTGGGCAGAGCTGCAGAGGGTCGGACCCCACTGGCCCTGGGAAGGGGTGGTGGGCACAAGGAGGAGAGGGGAAGGTTCATAGGAAAAGGCTAATGAAATGAATCACTGGTTTCCTGATTTCTCTGAGCAGGAACCTCAAGTGGCTGAGCCGTGGGCTGGGTTCTGCCCAGTGGCCCAAAAGAATGAATGATCCCTTAAATAGAAGTCCGCTCCACTCCAGAAGTAGGAAGGATGACAACAATGTGCCTGTTTTTCTCCACCCTCAGGAAGAACATATATTCACAAGTGCAGAAGGGAGGCTGAAATGCATTGTGAATTAGTCAATACTATAATCCTTCTCGGTGTTTATACCATAGCTTGTCCTCTACATGTTCAGCTGTTGCAATGTGGTTTTAAACCCCTAAATGGCAGAAATGACATCCATCCAAATCTTTTTGTACTCGACTCAGAACACTGAATGTCAACCGGTCCTCAATGGATTTAGGTGAGATAGGAAGGACTAGGGGTGGGTCTCACAGTTCGGTGAAAATAAAAACCACCTGGGAGTTTGCTTGAAATGCTGATTCTGGGGCTCTGTGTCTGGACATTCTGATTCTGTAGGTCAGGGTGGGGCTCAGGAATTTGCATTTTTAACAAGCTCTCCAGGTGTTTCTAATGTAAATGGTCTATAGGCTCCTCTGAAAAACCCAGACCCAGATGAGCCTTTCTCAAACTTTAATGTGCACACAAATCTTGTTAAAATGCAGATTCTGACTCAGAGATCTGGGGCCTGAGAGTTTGCATTTTTAGCACGCTCTCAAATGTTGCCAGTGCCACCTGTCCCCACCCCCACTTTGAGTGGCAAGGATTTACCTGCTAGTCTTCTACAATCAGGATAGATCAGCTCCAGCAGGGAGCTTTAATCTAGATGGATGGTTCAAACATAAATTGTCTGTGTTACCTAATATCTCCGATTATAGTCATGTACCTTTCATTTGTAATGAAAATAACTGTTTATTTTAACTGCCAGTCAGGTCATTTTTATACTATGAGCACTTTAAAGAATAAATAGGTATATTTCGTACTTTCTCACTAATACTTTATGCACATTGTCTGTCCCTCAACTTGAATGCACATTTGCTCACACAGCCAGATTCTGATTAGTGTTAATGCGTGGCTAAGGGAATTCAAGCCAGCTTGGCAACAAAGACCCCTCTGAATGAATGCCTTGCGTAGTTGGCAGCTTAATATTTTTTTAAAGCAAGAGTGTCTTCTAGGACTATTTCCTTCAAATCAAAATGAAGAGTGTAATTCATCGGTTAACACTTCATAGCAACTGGAAGGCTTTTGCTGTTTCCTCCAACCATTATTTCACAAGACACAGCCAGGCATGCCCCCATTAGCTGCAGCATGAGGGAAAACCAGAGGAACATGATTTTCCCATTGACATGGGATAGCCAGGCCGAGCAGGGAGTGGAGGCCAGCAAGCAGAACAGCATACCCACCAGGTCTGGAGAGACTATGAGGAGATCCAGATGGGGCCGAGACAGCCTGCCCATGTATCCTGACAGGCACAAGGGATGGGGCTCCAACAGTGACTTACATGAGAAATTCCAAGCAGACAGTCATCGTAGGGGAAGTTCATTGTCATGAAGCGGGGTGTGCCACCCAGCTAGAGAGTCTGGCCTAAGACTCTATTGACACGGCCTTGGGTCTTTTCTAAGCTGAAAATGGTCATCTCTATTCCCCCATGAGCTGGACCAACAAGAGCCCACCTGGTCCTTGTCTTCATATGACAGCCCTGCCCTTTGCCAGCCAAGACCTATCTGTTCTTGGCCCCTCACCAGGGCCTATGACTTGTGCCTAGTGACCTGTGTCTCCTTGCTTGTCCAACCCAGGCATCAGGCCAGGCTGGTTTAAAGCAGCCTCCTGCATACGCCATGCCAAGCCCAATGCCCTGCTCCAGGCTTCCTCCCTGCTGGAGAAAACAGCAGCCGCCTTCTGACGAGGCCTTAAACAAATTCCTATCATCTTCCTTTCACAGGGCTTTCCTGCAGCTCACGGGGCCTATCATTCAGCTCCTGTCAAATAGGGTAGAAGCGCTTGGGCTCCCCAGGGGGCCTGGGCGCTGCCTCTGCTGCAGACACAGCCATATATCGCATGGGTGCACGCATGCGCGTATGTGCATGTATATGTATGTGTGCAACACCTGCAGCTGTGTCACGATTTACATGCACTATTGCATTTGACCTTGAGGTAGTGCAAATATTATTAGCCCCACTTTATAGATGAAGAAACTGAATTCTAGTGAACGTAAGCAGGCTCCTTTATCAAACATTGTGTTAGGAGCTAGAAAAATAAAATATAGTCCAGAACTCCGTGGAGCTCACAATCTCCTGTGCTCAAGGCTACACAGGTAATAATCATAATAACTCATTCTTTCAAAAATATTTATCGAGTTCCCATTGACCGAGTGTATTGGGAGAGGAAGACAGATATACTAACTAGTGTTTATCGAGTGCTTGCTCTGTGCCCAGCACTGTATGAACTACTTTATAGGTATTATCTTAATTCTCGGCAAAACCTCATGGCAGGGGAGCTGGTATCAGGAAATCGAGGCTTGAACAAGCTGGGTAACCTGTTCAAGAAAACCTACACATCTAGAGAGTTGCAGAGCAGGGATCTCCCCTTGACTTCTGAGCCAAGTTCCTCACCACGGAGACAGCAAAGGCCAGCTCTCAGCCTTTCTATTTTAGCTGCAAGTCCAGGGTACTTTCTGCTGCCCCGTGTTGCCCCCCCCACACACATACACAGAACCCACCTCACACCCGAGAACAGATGCTCCCACCACCCTTACCCAGCCGCTCTCCAGGGCCAAGGGCAGGCAGCTCCCATTCCAGATCTAAGACCCTGAACACCCGCACTCACCTGCTCCCACTCAGCTTGGCTCCCTGAGGCAGCCTTGCCTGCACTCCACCTCTACCCATGCCCTCCAGTCCAGGTTGACTCCCTGGGCCCTGTTCCAGCCTCCCTGCTGTGATTGCTGCACTCCCAAAGCAGAGTGTGTCTCCTCTGCACCCTCTAAGATGAATCCTGTCCCACCACCTGCCCTCTGCATCTCACCACCCCTGAAGTTGTCCTAACTTTACCCTCTGTAGTGGCACACCCCACATGCCCCATTTACCATGGAAAGGAGACATGTATTAGCCCCTCAGTTGCTATTCCAACTGCCTCCTTCCTCAAGCTGTGACTTCCACACACTCCTTTCAGCTAAGAATCTCACCTCTTGTTTACCTCTGGATAGACCAAAGTCTCTGGGCATCAACTTCCTCGTCGCCATCTTCCACCTCACCCTATCTTCTTACCCATCCTGGCTTCCTTTCCTCTCTCTTACCTCCAGGCCTACCCCATCCACTGGTACTTTACGTGCTGTTCCCCTCCACCTTCTACACATCTTGCCTAGGTACCCTCCAATCCACTGCCCTCCTGGGCCTTGTCTTCTTGCCCACAACCATGCACAGGCCCCAGAATTTGGTGAAACCATCACTTAACTCCATGTCTTCTGGCCAATAGCCTAGGCCTTCCTGAGCCCTTCTTGTTCTCATTGATTCCTCTACACTGTTGTCCATCTACTATGTTAGGCTCTCAATCTAGCTTCTTTCCTCTATAAGGAAACAGCTTCCTTGAAGGTCATCAGTGGCTTCCAAATTGCCCAGTTCCTTGGCTCGTTCCACCATTTTGACCTCTTGAAAGCAGTAGCCCTGCTGGCCACACCTTTCTTTTTAACCTTTGCTTTTCTGATTTCTGTGCTTTCTTGACTCTGCTCTAAGAGTTACTGGCTTTCATGGAATAAAAATCTGCTCAAGTTAGCTCAGAAGTTTTTGGAAAAACTCAGGAATTTCCATTCTTTTGTACCATTGTTTCAGTTCCCCTGCCACGCAGCCATCAGACAGTGCTCTCCAAGATAGTACTTTGATATAATGGTGCGCTCTGTTCAGAATCCTTCAGTAGCTCCCTACTTCCTACCAAATAGAATCTAAAGTCTTAGTTTATATGCCACATCTTCCACAGTCTTAGATGTCATGTACATCCCAGTTTGCCTTCTACTCATTTCCACTCATCTCTGTACTGTCCAGCCAGTCTACCTTCTACTCCCTAAGCATATTTTTCTGTTCACTGATCTGCTTCATAGCTCATACTATTTCTTTCGGAAATGCCTAACTCATATATTTTCTATCAAAATCCTAAGCATTCTTCAGGTTCTAGATCAAATGTACCTTCTTTATAAAGACTTTTTAACCCAGCAGAAGTGATCACCTCTCCCTCCTCTGAAAGTCTAGGACTCGAGACACTCCTTATTTGCCATATTAGGCTGGAGGGTCTCTGAGCAGAGAACTACATCCTGTGCCATGCCGGGTGCCCAGACTGGAGACAGGATCCTAGAGGGTGGAATGAACTCCTTGGAGAATTAAGGGTTTATCTTTTTCACTCTTAAAGAAGAGTGAAGCATCCATTGGCTAACTACCCCAGTATTCTGCCCTGAAATTGGCCCACATCTTCAAACAAAAGAGAGATACAGACAAAAACCAATGGCTTTTTAGCTAGAAGCTTCTATATAATGATAGCAAGAAGGAAGAAAGTTTGAATAGATTTAAAGTATTTTGTGACCAAGCAGCTAAGTGATTTGTCTGAATCCGTGGAGAGTTAATCACAGAGTTGGGCCAGAGCTCACCTGTGTCCCCTCATGCCCCACGCTGGGTTTGTCACTGCCAACTCTCAGCACCCTCCTGCCTCCCTGTCACGAGACATGCTTCATGGAACAGAGGCCTCAGGAGCAGGCAGCAGGCCAAGAACCAGACCCATTTCCAGAATATAGTGACTCAGTCAGTCATTCCACTCTCATGTTTACCTCTTTCTGGGGCTTCTGGAGGGGAATGGGAGGATCTCGAGATGTATCTAGAGGACACAGAGACTTGGCGGTGCCAGGGAATCACTGCCTTCCTTCAGGAGGCCCTGGCAAGTTTGTCCCCAGAATACACAGACCCAGGTGAATGGCTGTCTGTCTAGACACATTCCTCATCCTTTCTGGCACTTTGCTTCCTGAAAGTACGTGGCTCCTGAGATGCTACTTTCACTGGCTTTGGTACTAGTTTAAGGCAGTCAATCATAGGCTCCCAGCTCTGAGGATGGACATGTGACCCAACCTCGGCCAATCACAGCCCTTCCCTGGAGTCTTTCCCATTGGAACTAAGGGGAAAAAAGCATCTCCACTCTGTGCTGAAGCTGAGGCATGAGGCTGAGAGTGTTACCAAAGGTCAAACTTTGTGAAGCAGGATGGTGTGAAAGAATGAGGCCAAGAGACAGAGTAAAGAGGATGAGGGAGAGGGAAATGAGGTCCTGACAACCTTCTGGTCAGAACCCTGGTTCCAGTCACCATGATGCCTACCTGTACTCTTGGTGTTCTGGTCATTTGAACATATGAGCCAATCAATTCTTCCACTAGTGCAGGTGGAGTGTTTGACACAGCCTCCATCTGTCGCCTGAATTCCTCCTTTGGTAGTTCATGGAATTCCTGCCTCCTTGTCTTCCTCTCTTCTTGAAATAAACTTGTATTGCAGAATGGGGCCATGGTCTTCATCATCAGCAGCAGCATCAACATCAAACATGACTAAGCACCTGACTTTCCTGGTATTATCCTAGGTGTGGTGGGGACAGAGCTGCAAATGGTAGTCTCTTCCTTCTGGGTGATTCCACGCCCATCAAAATACAAGAAATTCCAAGGGCACAAAGCAATTGCTGAGCACAGATCTTTTTAAGAACAAGGTATAAATCAAGCAGTCTGCATGGAGTTTTTACAGGACACTCATCACGGCAGATTATTCTGACCTTTGGGTGCCGAGCATTCCTGTCTTGAAAAACCACCCACCCCTCAGGACAAAAGGCTTTTGTCCTTCATCTTAAAGTCACCTCCTTTGCCCTCTGTTTGTGAGGTCTTCTCCACCCTGATTAGCTCCTAATTCAGGATCAGATTTGTCTGTTTGTTTTCTGGGATGGGTGCCCTTTCCAGACTTATGCCTTTACTCCCCTTGAAAATTCCCAGCCCCAGAGTTTTCACCACACCTAGAACCCTCCCATTTCCAAAGTCTCCATTTCTTTAAACTAAGACCCGGCCTTAGGATATGTCCTATTCCAGGACACATCTGTGGATCTCCTGTTTGAATGCTTTCCCATACGTGTTCTGTTCCTATTTAACTTCGATGGCTCACTGAATTATATACGTAAGTAAAGAAAAAAAGAGCAGACACACCTCTCCAAAGAAATCATCTACATTAAAGGTTGGTCATTCAAAATGAGAAATGGATATGGGAAGAAAAGAAAGAAGAATGAGGAGTAAAAAATCAGGTTCCTAGAATCCTTGCATTTCTTGTTACCCTTCTGCCCTCAGGCTCTGCACAGATCCTCAGATATTCTGAGATGCAAGTATCAGCTCAACAGATCCAGGCATCCCTTGGGGAGAGCTGCCCACTGTAAATTCAGATGGCTATCCTAGCAAATTTCCCTGACATATGAACAATACTTTTCCCTACTTTGCAGTAGGAAAATTCTTTTTCCTCTTAGGTCTGAAATCATAGGTCATCATTATCTACTTTATTTTCCAAAAATTTAGTGGCTTAAAAATAATTTATCAGCCCTGGCTTGTGTGTGACTCAGTTGGTTGGAGCATGGTCCCAAAACAGAAAGGTTGCAGGTTCAATTCCAGGTCAAGGCACATACCTGAGTTGCGGGCCAGGTGCCTGGTTGGGGTGCATACAGGAGGCAAATGATCAATGTTTCTCTCTCACTTTGATGTTTCTCTCTCCCTTCCTTTCTCTGTAAGGAAAAAAAAAAAGTAACAAAAAAATGTCCTTGGATGAGGATAAAATAATAATAATAATTTATCATTTTTCACAATTCTGTGGGTCAGAAATTTGGGCAAATTCAGCTGGGTGGTTCTTCTGCCCCATGTGACATCAGCTGATGTCACTCATTCAGCAGCATCCAGCAGTTGGCTGGGCTGGGGTAGAAGGCCCATGATACCTTCCCTCACGTCCCTGGTGCCTCGTGCTCTTCCACAGGCTTCCCCGTGGGGCTACCCTGAGCTTCCTCCGAGTGTGGTTGTCTCAAGGTAGTGACATTTCTATCATGGTGACTGGCTTTTACCAGAGACAGTGCAGGCCTCTTAAAGGCTAGGCCCAGAACTGGCCCAACTGGACTTCCACCATCCTCTGCTAATTCAGATTCAAGGGGAGGCGAAATAGATTCCACCTCCTTATGGGAGGAGTAACATGTGCACACAGAGAAGGACGACTGTGGCAGCCATCTTTAACCACACCACTCACGGACGGGAAGGGAGCACGTTCCTGCTCACTTCTAAGCCGTAGATAAACCCCCATGTAGAGAACACTGTTCTCATCTTAGGCTACTCTCCTGCCCCTTTTTTTCTCTGCAGGTTATTTTGCCTCACAGTCTCCATCCTAAGACCTAACATCTTCCTTGCATTCAACCTATACTTCCTGATATACTTGTTTCAGAAAACCGTGTATTCCCAAGTACTGACTCCAGAATAATTCTTACTGAAGCTCACTCTAGTTTTATATTCTGTTCTGGTAATGATTACTTAGAACTTTTAATATACCCATTATATAGGGCTGACAATGCTTTAAGTCAGGGATAGGAAGTCTTTTTCTGCAAAGAACCAAATGGTAAATATTTTCAACTATTGGGCCATACAGTCTACCACAACTACTCAACTCTGTTGTATAGCAAAAGCAGCCATACAAAATATATAAGTGCAGGAGCGTGTCTGTGTTCCAATAAAACTTCCTTTACAAAAGTAAACCCGAGGCCAGATTTGGTCCAAAGGCCATACTTTTGCTGATCCCTACTCTAAACTAAAAGACAAGTTTGCCTTTCAGCTTATTATGTCTAATGATTAGCTGTTTGACAGAAAAGTCACTTTCAGAAAGTCACTTTTTCTGCAACTCACTCTCTTCATCTATAAAATGAGGATATTGAAGTGACCAAGAATAAAGTGCCCCCTTATGCCTTTAGAGGAATTGCTGAAAATGGCCACAAGATGGGTTGTTCCTCTATGACAACACCTCGTGGTCCTGTTCATATTTCCATGACTTTGCAACTTCCCCGGGGGCTCTCTGTTTGTCTCCGTAGGTCTGCATACCCCCTCTTCCGTGTCTCTGCTTCTCGGTGAGCCGGTCTACCTGTGTTTATGTACACGTTCTCCTCTCTGTGTCAGGGTCTCACTGGCCCTCCATTTCTGTTCTCACTTCTTCTTGTGTGTCTCTACCTGGCAATCTTTGTGTATACATACCTCTGTCTCCTCTTCCCGCCCTGTCTTTCTACCCTGACTATAAAGTTGAATAGCTATATATTTCTTCATTACTTCCTGTTTTAATAAAAAAGTTTCTTATTCTGAATTTTCAAAATAGCATATTTTATATTTTTTTTCAAATTAAAAACTGTAGGTACAATGAGATTGTCATCCGTAAACCACTTAGCACAGTATCTAGTGTATAGTAGACACCCAATAATTATTACCTCCTATTATCTGGCATCTCTTTATATAGCTGTCTAACAGGTTATTTTTTCACATGGGTCAATGATCCTGAACAGAAATAAAAGGTTGACCCGCTGCATCTATACCACATTGTTATTCTCTCTCACTCTTTTCCAGGACAGCAGCCCTTGGCCTCCTCTCTGTCCTTAACTATTTTTATATCTATCTTTCGGGAACTAATGAAAGGGGGGTGGCCAAAGACCAATCAAGAGATTGGTGGCTCAGTCAACCTTCTGCTCAGCCACCCAGTGACAAACTGGTGCCTTCCACCGGATGCTTCTCTTTTGTTCACTCTGCACGTATTTATTGAGTATCCGTTACACACTAGGTGATGATGAGACCGAAGTGAACAAAGCAGGCACAGTCCCTGCCCTCACCAAGCTTATGGTTCACTGGGAGAAACGGCCAACAAATAGGTAACCAAACAAGAGTGGGCCAGTGGGTACAGTGATTGGAATGCCCAGGAGGGGAGGATTTCTCCAAGATGCTTTTCAAGGTGAGACCTGAGGATGAAAAGAAGCCAGCGGGAAGTGGAGAGAGTGTGCCAGTCAGAGGGAGCAGTCCCGAGAGAGGCCGGGAGCCGGGACCATGCCTGATAGAACGTCAGAACCCGTGTGGCTGCAGGAGTTCAGCCAAGTGGGCAGCAGACCGAGCTGGGCTTCCAGTCCAGGTTGATAAGGGGCCTGGGTTCCATTCCAACATAATGGGGGACCACCAAAAGGGTTTAAGGCAGGAGAATGGCTGGTCTGATTTGTGTGTTAAAAAGATGACTCTGGCTATGGTATGGGTGGATTAGATTGATGGGGGGCAAGCGAAGAAACAGAGAAATGAGGCTCTCCAGACATGGTGGCAGTGGGGGAGGAAAGGATGGAAAGGATCTGAAATATTTTAAAAGGTAGAAATGACAGGATTGGCTGATGAATTAGATGTGAAGACAAGTGGGTGGGAAAACCAAGGCTGGCGCCAGGTTTCTGGCTTCAGTACTTGGGTGTCCATTGCAGGGCAGAGGGGGATGGGCGATCAATAGTTCCATCAGAGATGACTCGTGGGTGCAAGGAGAGGTGTCAGGTAGGCAGTCAGATATATGAGCCTGAGCTTGGACTGGGGATTTGGGTAAGAGATATAAATTTGGGAGTTGTCAGTCTTAGGAATGAAAATTATCCTCTAGTGAAAGAGGACAGAGAAAGGAGAAGGGGGCCCCGCACCAGGCCTGGGACTCCAACATTAAGAGGCCAGAGAGAGGAGGAAGAACCTGCAAAGGGGAAAAGGGGGAGGGAACCAGAGAGAGAGGAGGAAAACCAGAAGAGGAACCTCAGAGCCAAGAGAGCAGTGTTTTAAGAGGGAAGTGGTACGGTGGAGGCAAGAGAGACAGAAAGGCTGTCCCTAGATGTGGCCACACGAAGCCACCAATGATAGTAACGAGAGCAGCTTGGCCGGAATTGGAGTGGAGGGAGGGGGATGTGGGTTGGGTGGGACAAATGGGTGGTGAGGAAGTGGAGACGGCCTGTGAAGACAGCCCTGAGAACATGAGTTGTGAAGGGGAATGAAGAAATATACCCACAGAGGGTGAGCCATCAGGTGGGATGTTTTGGGATGAGCGTGTTTGGAAACTCTCAAAATGATCACTGGAGAGTGAGACACTGTGCCTTAGTTGTTTTTGTTTTTGATAATGACAAGGACATGCAACTGTGTGACTCTTCACAGTTTACCAAGTGTCGTCACACTCTCTCTCATCCTCACAGCCATCATGTGAGTTATGTAGCAGCCCCAAATAATAGATGAAGAGGCTGAAGCTTAGAGAAATTGAGTGATGGGCTCAAGGCCAGTGCCAGAAAACAGCAGGGACAAAAGCCCATTCCCAGGCTGCTCTGGGCCCAACCTTCAGGCCCCTCCTTGCCCACAGCAGCCCTGTCTCAATGGACTGGCACCAACATTGGATGCTACTCCCACAAGTATGGGTTGCACCCTGCTGGTGTCTCTCAAGGAGACTTTCCAGTCACCACCAAACCAATCACTTCTGCCTGCTGGCCCAGCCTTGGATATTCTGAAGTCACATTTGCTTTTTAAGGACATGGACCCTGTCCCATTGCTAACCCCGTTTCACAGAGCTTCAAAGCCTCCTGAACTTCTAGAAGCACCCCACAACCTCTGGCAGGTGTGAGAGATGGAAGCATGAAATCTCACGTACCTTACACTCCGCCGCCCAGGGGTGCAGGAACTGACAGCCCAGAGGGACTGTGGGTAGGTCAGCAACCACAGCTAATCTCTATACCTCAGTAAAAGTGCCCGCAGAGTCTTCACATCTGTAAAGTTACAGAATTGTCATGAGGATGAAATGAGATAGAAGGGTGTTTAGCATCTGGTGACTGCTCCATCAGTGCTACCTATGATTGTTTTTATTTATTCATCTACTCACTCATTCACTCATCTTGCATTGGACAGACATTTGTTGGGCATCTTCTCTATAACAAGCCTTGCTCTAGACACAGCAAATGCAAAGACATATCTACATGCTTCAGGAGCTCAAGAAACACATGCTTTAGTGAGAGAAGTGATGTGGGAACACACACAACTCTGCCCTTGCAGGAATGAGTGAAGTGCAAAACATGGTGCGTGTGCAGAGAACGGATCACATCTGGCTGAGACAGTGGTTGGCAGGGTTCATGGGAGACAAGAGAATGGGGAGAACATTCCCCATGGAGGGGGCATCTGCAGCTGAGCAGAGTCACAGGAGCCCAAAAGGGCAGATTCTATTCAGAAACCCAACTGGAACATCAGCTCTGTGCAGAAAATGGGGAGGGAATAAGGCAGATTATCCTGGGGCAAGACTGAGAACTCAGGTGTCAGTCCAGCTTGACTGACAGCTAAAGGCAGCCTGGGCAGAAGGAAGGACTGGCAACTCCCTCCATGCATTGGCCCCAGAACACTCTGTGGATTATCAAGAACTACCTAGGAGCTGTTGGTCTGTATTGTGTCTGTAGCCCTAGGGGCGGTGATGGAGAGAAAGGGGAGAGTGTAGTGTTCATTTCAGACTGCCATGTAGGTTGGGTAAGACTCTGTAGTTCTCACTTCATAACAGATGGTGGAATTTGAGCAAGCCTAGTAACCCCACCCTACAGGAACTAGCACCCCCAAATCTTCAAAGCAAAGATGATGCAGGGCCCAGGGTCACCACTGTGGGAGCAGGGACCTTGTGTACATGCCCATTATCCCAGATTTGGAAGGAAAGGACTAGCCTCCAATATGTGCTGGACCCATGGCCCCTCACCTCCCCCTGGGAGCTAGCTCCAGAGGATGGTAAAGACATGTCAGGAGACCAGAAGGGCAGGGGTCAAAAAGGGGACATCAAGGCTGGACTTTATATGTCTCCCACCCATAGCCTGGGGGAGCACACACCTGCTCTGCCCATCCCCTAAGGTTAGGAGACTCGTGGACCGAGAGATGCAGGCCCACAGGGGCTCTCACAGAGCTGCTAGCCCAGTGTCTTTTCTACACTGGCTCTGGAATCCCTGATTTAAACAACATTTGATGGAATGGGTTGCATAAGATAAAATGCATCAAAATGCTTGGGTTGGAATGGAGAGTGGAGGGTCCAGAGTCCCGCCCCCACGGCCATATTTGTGTACACATTTTGATTCAGTCCAACTCTCTTGTTTTGCGGAAGAGAAACCCAGAACGTGGGTCTCTGACCAGCCAAGGTCACAAAGCTCATCTCTGGCAGAGTCAAGACCTATGAGAAGCAAATGAAATCAAGGATGAGAAAGCTCTTTGTAAACTGTAAAGTGCTGAAGAAGCGAAGGGTTGTTATCACCACTGTTTACATGAAGTCTTTGGGCATTTCTCACAGTGGCTCCTTTGGAGGGCAGGTGTTGCCAGAAAGAAATTGCAGAGGACCAAGAACATTGGCATCATGGGTAACATGGAAAGAACACATGATTTGGACCCTGGAAATGGTTAGAGGCCCAACACTGTTATGTATGAGCTATGTAATCTTGGACAGCTCACATTGCCTCTCTGACCCTCAGTTTCTTTTTCTAGAAAAATGCCTTACCTACCTTCTTTCTGGGATTGTGTGGGGTTCAGATGAGACAATGCTTGTGAAAGTGCTGTTAACCAGGCCCAGCACCCTAGGACTATAGTGTCTTGTAGGAACAGCAGGAATGGTGGTAAACAGAAGATCTGGAGGCTTAGAGGACTAGTTTTTAGTACCCAGAAGGCACTTCCTGTTCCTGGGGCCTGGGGCCAGCTGCTGATAGTGCTGGAACCCGGTTCTGTCTCTCCTGCCTAGACGCATCCCTTAGGTCATGCTGTGCCCTCAAGACAGCCCTCAGACACTCTTTGTCAAGATGTCTAAGTCCCAACCTTCCATCACTAGGTGCTGACTCAGCCCCCAGTGAGCTCTGTCTCCCCGTGCACACACTGTGGGTGCCAGAAGGCACCCGGCCAGTTGTTCAGCATCCCCCAAACTTTTTTGGCTCTGCACCTTGGTGACGAAGGAAAGGGCCAAGTTGGATCCCTTTCAGGAAAGCAAGAAGTGATTTCTCTCAAAAGCCTTGGAGAGTTCTTCCCGCCCTCCCCGAAGTGTTCGCCTGGGGCCATCAGAGGCTGACAGCTGAACTGAGGATGTACATGCTCAGGTTAAAACAAAAGCAGGAGGGTGGGAACTAATGGATAGGGGTTGACTGGGCTCCTTTGGAGAGCCTGGCATGCAGGTGTGCCGGTAGCAAGAGGAAGCCCTCGGACATCCATGGCTGTGCTCTCTGAGGAGTGACCTGGAGCATGCTGCTTTCTCCAGATGGAAAAGTGACCAGAGGAAATCGACCATGGGACACATAAGCCTTTATGACTTGGACATGAGCTCTGAGGTTTCACTCATTCAGCCATTCAATAAATATTTATTGAGCCCCTATTGTATGCTGGGCACCATTATAGGGCCGTGGGCATGAAATAGAAAGTTCTGCCCACGTGGAGCTGAATTCCAGTGGGATCAGTCAGAGAAAAGGCAGATAACCGAGAAGGTCCAGACTGTCTGCTGGTGGTAACAGTCATGGGAGAGAGAGCAGGGGAAAGACCATAGGGAGAGGGAGAAGGAGCAAAGGCTGGTGGTGGTTGCAAGTTTCCGGAACGTGGGCAGGAAGGCCTCACTGACAAGGAACAGTTGAGCCAGGGCCTGAAGGAGGTGAAGGAAGGAGACAGCCATGTGGATATCTGGAAGAAAAGCATCCTGGGCGGAGGGAGCAGCAAGTGCAAAGTCCCCAAGGCCATGTGGCTGCAGGAGAGGAAAACGAGAGAGATGAAGTCTGATGAGAGCGTTAATCTTTTGGTTTGAGTTTCATAGAAAAAGAAATCCGGTGAGTCCACCTAGTGACTTTAGATGTGTTCATACTTTCCCATCCAAGATATAAATTTTGTATTTACTATTTAAATGTTGGGACTTTCTGTCAGGAGAGAGCCATTCCAAACTTCAATGACAAAGCCTCAGCTTGTTCACGCAAGGGCTCTTGGGATAGCACAAAGGGCCCGAGAGGAGTCCCAGCACCTGAGACTTACTAGCTGTGTTACCTGGGGAAGGGCACTGAACTCCTCTGAGCCTTAGCTCCCCTGATGAAGCTCATCAGTTGCTTCATCTGTAAAATGGGTTAATTATACCGCTTTCCTCCCCTCCCTCACTTAATTGTTGCTACATTTAATGAGATCATAAATAGGAAAGTGACTTTTACATTGAAATGGGCAAGGTAAATGTCCGGGAATTTGTTCTCTTCAGCAGAGCCTGTGGTAGGAGGGCTCTCACTGGCTTCCCACTCCCCTCCACTCCCCTGCTCCTTATATTGCGTCCCATGTGGGCCCAGGTGACTCTCACTTTGCCTGGGCCCACGTCTGATTCAGGGACACTTGTCAAACACCCAGGGACCCCCACGCCAAGGCTGCTGAGGGTCCCTCAGGTACGCTGTGGGGCTGAACCGCCCCACACCAACCCCTCTGGGAGGACTCCGAGCCACTGCCAGTCGGTGGAACCAGGTGGCCCAGCCCCTCCTCCCCAACACCCTCTTCCCCTTCTCCTCCAGGTACAATGGTCCCAACCTGGTTCTGAAATACGACCGGGCCCAGAAGCGGCTGGTGAACATTGCCGTGGATAAGCGCAGCTCCCCCTACTACGCGCTGCGGGACCGGCAGGGCAATGCCATCGGGGTCACAGCCTGTGACATCGATGGGGATGGCCGTGAGGAGATCTACTTCCTCAACACCAATAATGCCTTCTCAGGTAAGGAGTTGGAGCCTCGGGCCTCTTCCTGCTGTCCACCTTTGTCCTCTCAGCACCAACGGGGGGGCAGGGCTTCGGGGACCCTGGCCTTCCTCAGGCTACTGTCCCAGGCTGCCTCCAGGAATTTGTTCTGTCCCAGCACGGGCACCCCTTTTCCTCTGGTACATGAAGTTTGTTCTTCTCTCCTGGCCGCTGGGCCTAGAGATGGAGGGCCTTGAGCAGAGGCCCAGTCCTCACCTTCAGAGTTCATGTCCTCTTGCCTCCCAGTATGAGCAGCCCCAGTGCTCCTGCCCACTGCTCCTGTCCGGCCCCACCACTCAGCCCTTCTCACCCAGGTGGCCACCACAGCCAACAAACGATCCCTTGGAATTGCCCTCCATGCTGTTTCAAGGTGGGGGGTGCTTTCTAAAATGCGTTGAAATCCTTCAGTGGCCCCCACAGCTTCCAGCTGCGCTCATTCATTCACTCCACAAATTCCTGCCAAGGGCCCACTCTGTGCCGGACCAGAGGTGCTGGGTGATGCAGGTACAGCTTGGAGGAAGACAGACCTTCAGTTCATGGAGGCTTTTCTAGCTCAAAGCATCCATCCGAGTCACCACGGGGGTCGTGTGTGAATGCAGATTCTGACTCAGCCATTCTGGGTGGGGCCTGAGACCCTGCATTTCTCACACACTCTTGGCTATATGATGCTGTTGGGCCAGGGACCACACTTTAAGTAGCATGGTCCAACACACCAAGGAATGGAGGAAGGATATTATTGATGCCCAGAAGACTAAATAATAGCAACAATAATGATAACAGATAGTACTTAAATAGCACCTACTATGTGCCAGGCCCTGATATAAACACTTTATAATAATTATCTCATTTAAGCCTCACCAAAGCTCAATAAGGTAGGTACTGGTGTATCTCACTTTAGAGTTAAGGAAACTGAGGCATAAAGAGATCGCATGACTTGCCCAAGGCCAGAGAACTTGTACCAGGACTTAAAAGCAGGGGCCTGACTCCAGCTTCATCCTTTCCTCAAGACACTCTATGGCCTCACTCAATCCTGTGTCTTCCAGGCCCAGCAGAGAGCCTGGCTCATACTGGGTGCTCAGTGTTTCATGAGTTGGGGGACTGTGTTCTTGGGGCTGCAGGTGGTCCCCAGCCCCACATTCTTTCAGGCCTGGCTTCGGCCCACTAGCATGAAGTCTTCTCCTGTGGGGCCATAACATCTGCAGGAAGTCCCAGCCCAGGGCATCCTCCTGAGGATGCAGGACCTTGTGTCCCTGTAAGGCCAGCTTGGACGTGCACTGTGTTCTTACAGATGGCAGCAGCCTCTTGGGTTGGTCTGGATGACACCTTGTGCTTCACATCTGTGTCTTCACCATCCTAACCTCCTGCAGGCAGGTGATTGCCTGACTCTAAGGACCCCTTTCCCTTCCTCTCCCCTCCTACACATACGGGCTATCCCCAGGGCCCACAATGTTGCCCCTACTGGTTGTTGAGCCCAAGCCAGGGTCCAGCCCCTAGACTGCCCCTGATGTTGAGCTCTGCCAGTTGCACGAATGGGAGGGGACAGGGTTGGGGCTGGTGCCAGGGGCAGCAGCGGGCAGGGCTGGCTGGCTGGCAGCCAGGCTTATGCAGCCAAGAAACAATGAGCCACAGCCCCGCATGGTATTTTATGGGTTTTCATCTCATCTTGCCACCAAGTGAAGCCTGAGAGATAGTAATTATCCCTACACAAATATCAGGGCATGATTACCCAGCTGGATTTACTGCCCTCTCTCCAACCAAGCCAAGATTGGATTAGGACACAATTAATTGATAGGCTGATCAACCCTTTAATGTGGGGCAAGGTCAGGAGGGGAGCAGCAGCAAGGGATGGCTGAGGCAGGGGCGAGTCTGCAGGAAGGCACTGGAGGGCAGGGAAACAGAAACAGGGAGAACTGTGGAAGAAAGGGGTTGTTCAACATGGGCTCTGCAGACAGGATGCCAGAGGAAGGGCAGACTCTCCTCTCTACTCACTGAGCACAAAGCACCTGGGCTGGGACCTGTCAGGTGTCTCTGAAGCAGCAGCCCCTCCCACTCTCTTAGAGTCCTCCATTGTGACTCCTAGAGCAGTGGCGCTCAGCCAAGGCTGCACATTAGAATCTCCTGGGGAGTTTGCAAGGTGCACCCCAGCCCAACCCAATCCGAACCTCTGGGTTGCGACCCAGTTGTCAGATCTCCAGGTCATCTCCCATGTGCAGGTGAGATGGGGGGCCACTAACCCAGGGTCACATTAGCTCCATGCTCAGACTAACCATAGCCCCTTTCATTCACTAATGCATTCATTCATTGGACAAATATTTATTGAGCAACTGTTGTGTGCCAGCCATTATTCTAGGCCCTGAGGATGCCCCAGTGGAACAGAGAAAAATCCTGCCCTCGCGTTTACATGCTGCCCCCAGCATGGCCTTATATTTCTCTAGGTATCTGACTCCCATCTCCCAGAACCCCTGGACTCTAAGCTCCTTGAGGGCAAAATCTCTGTGTTGGTCCTTTTGTGCATCCCTCTGGCCCAGCCAGTCCTAACAGCACAACTAAATCTTAATAAACAAATCCAGGAAGAACAGATAAGACACGAGCCATTAGGTCTGAAAGAAGGTTTGCCAACAAAGGAGAGGGGAGGGGAGACAGGCAATATGGAGCCCCCCTCAGAAGGCCCTGGGCCTCCTGGGTTTGAGAGTCTAATGTTTCCCTCAGAGAGGCTGGAGCTGAGCCCTGAGGGCCAGTGACGGTGCCCAGCAGACTCAGTCCCAGGCGTGCACCTCCCAGTGACCTTCTGTGGTTTGAGGGATGTCTGTGGGTTTGAGTTAATTTTTCAGTTGAGTGATTCAATTGATTCATCGACAGTGGGTGGGGTGTGGAGCTGGGACATTTGTGCTGTGTCAGCACTCCCCTGGGTCCAGCTGGCATGACACTCAGCCATTGCCACCTCGGGGAACCTGAGGTCCTCTCCAGGAGGCCCTGGCCAGCCCCGCCTGCCCATGGCACACAACTAGGGGCTCCTTTAGTCTGAGTGAGAGCATCAGACAGACCTGTGGAAAGACAGTCCCGGTCTTCTTCCTCAGCCAGGAGTCCCTGGAAGAGGGCTGAGACCCTGAATCCCAGCAGTGTCCCATGGGGGTCAGTTTGTACAACTGGGGATCTGCCCTTTACTTACTGGGTGACCTTGAGCAAGATATTTGACCTCTGTCAGTCTCAACCCCTTCCTCTGTAGAATAGGAAAAATCATATCAACTTCATAAGCTCAAGTGCAAAGGCTCCCTAGACCCTATACAAAGTCTTTACCACTGCCTATAACACCCCTCCTGACGTGAGCCAGGTTGCCTTTCTGACCTCTTTTCCTCTTCCTCTTGCTCACTGCCTCCCCCACCTGAGGCCTGCATGCATGCTGTTTCCTCTATCTGAAATGCTTTTCCCACCACTGTTCTCAGGGCTCTCTCCTTATCTTCATTCAGGCCCCTCCTCAGATAAGGTCTTCTCTGAATACTTTAAAATCGTGCCCTGGCTGGTATGGCTCAGTGGACTGAGTGCGAACCAAAGGGTCACCAGTTCGATTCTCAGTCAGGGCACATGCCTGAGTTGTGGGCCTTGTCCCCAGTAGGGGGTGTACAAGAGGCAACCACGAATCTCACACACTGATGTTTCTCTCCCTCTCTTTTTCCCTCCCTTCCCCTCTCTCTCAAAAAAAGTAAATAAATAAAATCTTTAAAAATAAAATAAAATCAGACCCCTATCACTCCTTATGCCCTAAACTTGCTTTATTTCTCTTCCCATTGTCTGAAAGTATGCTACATATTTGTTTGTGGTCCGTCTCTGCTACTCTGCTCCTAAACCCCGCGGGGATGGAAACTTTGTCGTGTTTGCTGCTGTATCTCTAAGACCAAAGAAGTTCGTATGTCACTGAGCAAACATTTAATAAATATATTTGGCTGAATAACTGGGATAATGAATGAAAAACACTTATAGTGTCTAGGACTCAATAAATGCTCTCTAAGCCATAGCTGTTATCAATCTGGCCTCTAGAAGCGTCCTGGGCAGAGGAGCCGAGTGCTTCCCTCCTTGTCCATGGGGAGAGGGAGGCTCTAGGAGCAGAAAGAGAAAAGGGCCAGACTGTAAACAACACCCCACCCCTATGGTGGCTCCAGGCGGGCATGGGTCAAGGGTTAAGAATTGGAGAGTAGATGAAAGGGAGGGAACAGAGGAAGACTTGCCACAATGCCAGGAGGCCCTGGGCCAGGAAACCAGCTTATGGCTTCATTGACCTAGAAAAATACAAGTGAGTTTGTTTCAGGCAACACTACCTGGTGAAAACCATGTAGAAGAGTGTGTAGGACAAAGCAGGAGAAGGGGCTGGCCCCAGCACCTCCTACAGTTCCCTATCAGAGCCCATCCCCCCAGGGTCCTGCACTGGCTGCCCAGCTGCTGCACACCAAGGCCCTGACCTCTCTGCCCTTGTGGTCTAGGGGTGACAGGAGTGTGGGCACGGGATGAGTTGTCACGAGCTGTGAGCCCCACCATTCACTTCATCCATCCTCACTCATTCCGTTCAGGAGAAGAGTCTGCCCATCTGCTGTCTTCCATCTACACGCACCTCCCTGCTTTTCTGCACAAACAGTGCCGGGCTCCGCTCACAGTGCAGCCCCTTCCTTTTTTCATTAGCAGTCAATTTGGGATATTATTCCGTGGCAGTGCTCTCAGAGCTTTCTCGGTTTTTATGGCTTCCTAGTTCTCCATTGTATGGATTTGCCATTCATTGAATTGGTCCTCTATCGATGAACGCTTAGATTCCTTGTGATCTGTGGCCCTTACCAGCAGTACTACCACATCAGTAGTGTGTGACATGCCATTTTCCACCATTGCAGGGGTTTCTCTGTAAGTTCATAGAAATGGGATTGTTACAGCAAAGGAATATACGGGTGCGGGTCTGACCGCTGTGGCCAAATTGTGCTTCACAGGGACATTCCTGCCTACATGCCCGTCCGCCCCGATGCAAGTGAGCATTTCCCAGCATCCTCAGCAGCACATATGTCATCATTTTTAAAAACATTTTCCAATCTGATAGGAAATATTGGTACCTATGTTTGGTTTTCATTTTCATTTTTCTTTGAGTGAGGCTGAGCATATATTTATATATTTGAATCTCTTGTCTGCTCATAGCCCTTGCCCATTTTTTCTTATTGATTTGTAACATTTCATTATAAATTAGGAAAATTAGCCCTCTGTCTGCAATACATGTTGCAAGTAGTTTCCCCTTGTCATTTTTCTTTTATCTTTGCACATGGTGGTTTTTGCAATGCAGAAAATTTGGATTTTTATGGACTTGGATTTATCACCCTTTTCTTTGATGGCTTCTGGGCTCTGTGTTATACTTAGGTCTTCAGCAGGGGCTTTTGTAACTTCTCAGAGAGGAGGCGTCGGTCACTGTGCCAGAGAGAAGAAAGGGAACTGGGGGCGGGAGGCACTTCCAGCCTCCTCTGCCTACACAGCAGATGAGCCATCTGCTCTGGAAAGTGAGCACTCCCATTGTCCAGAGCTCCTTCACCCAGACCCAGTTCCAGCCGCACCCAGATGCTCTACACCTTGCTACTCAAAGTATGTTCTGCAGCCCAGCAGCACCGGCAACAGCTGGAAGCTCATTAATACGCAGATCTCAGGCCCCACCCCAGACCTGCTGGACCAGAATGTGCATTTTATCAGGATGTCCAGGACTTCCTGTGCCTGGTAAAGCCAGGAATGTATGGCCCTGTGTCTTGTCCTCTTTTTCTGGGATCCTCTAGGTTCTAGGGTGTCCTGGTCCGCAGCCATGTTTCCCTTGGAGGCGCAGCCCTGACTTTCAACTCGCCCAGCGTGGCCCCACTTGGGCGGGTGAACTCAACTCCTCAGGCTCCCGCCCCATCCCTACTCTGCCTCATTCACATGTGGCCCCGTTGCTGCAAGATTGGGGTGAGGCTGTCGAAGCAGCACCATCATGGGGCCCTGGAGGACATTTCCTCATAACACAGAGCCAGGTTCCTTGGCAACCAAGAACTCCCCTCCATCGCCCCCACCCCAGGTCTTCAATGTGGGGTAGGGGTGAGGGGAGAAGAGGGGCTTTGCAGTCAGACCACAGTTGGAAGTTCGCCATTGCCACTTCACAGCTGTGCAAGCTTCGGCAAATGATTTCACTGTCTGAGCCCCGATTTCCCTCTGTAAAATGAAGACTCTATCTTCCTGGTAGGACTATGCAGAGGGCTGAGTAAGCAGATTTTTCTCTTCATCCTGGGATGGAAGGGAAGACAGGGGTCAGAAATATTGGGGGACCCCGGGAAGCCTGGGTTCATTCTCTTTAAAAATGTCTTCTGCCCCTGGGGTCATCACTGCTTTGCTGGTTTTTCTTGACTAAGTCTTGTGAAGCATTTTAGACTTGATGTTACAGTTGCCTCCCAGGATGTGGCCCATAAGGACCTTCAGCGGCCATGCCCTGTAACTCCCCTGATGATCATAATGGGGGAGGGGGAGGATGATGGTGGTGACAGTGGTGACGATGGTGGTGGTGGTGATGATGGTGATGGTGACAGTGGTGGTGATGATGGTGGTGATGATGATGGTGGTGGTAGTGATGATGGTGGTGATGTTATTATTTCTTGAGCTTACCATGTGCCATGTATTGTTCTAAAGAGTTTATTCACATTATCTAATTTAATCCTAACAACTTGATGAATAGGTGGCCATTCTCATTACCCCATATTATAGAGAAGAAAAATACAAGTTCATAAATTGCCCAAGGTCGGCCTGAGCTGGGGCTGTTGCTGGCCCCTCTCCTAACCCTGCTGTTCGGCAGTAATCTCTTTGCCTTAGGAATGAGGCTGGGCCTCTGCCCTGCCTCACACGTTCACTCACCCCTCTCTTTGCCACCAATACCAGGCCATGACTCCCTGAGGCTGTGCAGCCCCAGGGGAGGAGGAGCTCAGGCCAGTGAGCCTGAGGAGGGCCCTTCATGGCCTAAACTCAGTGTTCCAAGTGGCTCCAAGCTGCCCTGTGGGGACAGAGCTAGGAGTGGAGGAGTGGAGGGGATGAGGGGATGGTGAATTGTCATTTGCTTGAATGACACCACTGCCGCCGATGCAGAACCTTCTCCTTTTCTGTGTGTCTGGTGGCACCTCCACCTCTGCCCCTCCTTCTTCCTCCTGCGCCAGCGCAGCTGCCCCTGGGACGCAGTCTGTGGCTCTGGTCTTTCCTTCCACCCCAGCTCCAGCCGCACTGCTCTGCACGCTGCCATCCCTTACAGCCAGCGACCTCTTCGACGTGCCTTCTCAGCCACCCTATGACCACGTCACAGCGAATTGTCTGAAGGCAAGTGCCTGCCCCCACCCGCTGCCGGCCCAGTGTCCATGCCCGCACGCTGCAGACCGTTCCTTGCTCTGACCCACCATACCCAGCCAGTCCCTCTGCCCTTCTGGCACCCAGACTTTCTCACACTCGTCGTCATCACCCCGGACCACGCTTCGTTTCCTCCCCTGCTGGCCCTCCACTCACTTCACTGCCAGGGCAATCTTCTGGAAACACTGTCTTCTGAAGATCAGAAACCACCCCTGAGCCCCCTGCCCTCAGTGCTGGCAGCAGTGGGTCTCTGCTGCCCTGCTACGTTTCTCTCTCTCCACCTGCACACACCTGCTCTCTAGGCAAGCTCTGTACCTTTGTGTGCACCGCCTCCTCCTCTCTGCTTGGCTAAGCCACCGAGTGCAAGGCTCAGAAGCACAGGCTTTGGAGTCAGAAGGACCTGGGTTTGAATCTGTCTCCACCATGTACTAGCTCTGTGACCTTGGACAATTCACTTAACTTCTCTGTCCCTCAATTTCCCCATCAGTAAAATGAACTTACACTATCTCTCAGGGTGGCCACAGGGTTTAGGCAAGATGATGGCTGTAAAGGGGAATGCTTCCTGTAAAGCCTGGCCATGCTAAGTGCTCCATAAACCAGAGTCACTGCTGTGCTACTCTGACCCTTCAAGTCCCCTTTCAGGTGTCTCCTCCACCATGAAGCCCTCCCTGATCACTGTAGCCTCTTCCATCCTGATTTCACAGCAGTTCCAGGGTGTGCTGTGGCTGTCCTGCCCTGAGGGGTTCTGCTAGCTGTGGGATCTTAGGCAAGTCCCCTGTCTCTGTGCCTCAGGTCCTTTATCTGAGGAAGTAAAATGGGCATGAAAATAGTACTCATCTTGTGGGGTTGTGCTAAGGGTTACAAGTGAGGGTCAATATGTGAAGTGCCTGGCATATAGAAAGCACTGTAGGAATATTAAGTAGCGTGAGTTTTATAGTCCCATGGCACCTCCTCTACCCATCTGTCCCTCATGCTGTCAAATGGACTGAGCGCCCTGAGTCAGGGGCGGAGACTCCTACTTTCCTGGGGCCTCCCACAGCACCAAGCATTCAGCAGGGCCTGGCAGACACCTGAGCCTCACCCACTGGGCCTTCCCACCTGGCTGCCTATAGCCACTGGCAGCTCCACTGGGCTCTGAGGCCTTCAAGCCTCCTTTAATGCCAAGATGCCAATGTCATGGTGGGAATGGGAGTCCCCAGAGGTACCTCTCACAAGGGCTGTGGCCCTCAGAGCCTCCTGCCCTAGAACACCCTCCTGTTTCGCCCAGGCCCCTGCCCTCTCAAAGTCTCCCTCAGGGACTCAGGAGAGCCCTTCTCTCTTGCAACGAGCAGCCACCCACCCCCCGACTCAGTGAGGGACCCCAGGGCAGAGTGCAGCTACAAGGAGCCGGAGGCGGGATTGGGTGCTAACACGGGCCAGGGGCCAGTGCTGGGTGTTTATTGCCAGTACCATCGACCCGCACAGCTCGCTGTTTATCTGTCTTCCTGACACACCTAATTACCCAGGTTGCAGCTGCCAGAGCGTTTGCTCTTCCTAAATCACGGGCTCCATCCCTCCCATCGCCCAGGCCTCGGGCCTCTGCCTGCAGAAGGGCTGCCATTGATTTTGCCATTCCCATTTATGATCTACAAGGCTCTGCATCGCTGCTGCACATTTTACCTTAATTAGTTTATTCTTCTGGGTGTCCTCCGTCAGCCTGGAAGCCAGGAGGCTGGAACAGGGGAAGAGGCCGATGGCACTGGACACCCTAACCCCTCTGGCCACAGAGCCCAGAGCCTGGCCAGATATCAACGCCCTAGGACGGCAGTTTGCTGAGAACAGACTACTTCTACAGGATGCTAGTAGGTGAACTGCGAAGAAAAGGGGTTTCATGGCCAAGTTCATTTGGGAAAGGCTAGATTCAACAAAATTAAGCAGATTATTTATTGCAGGACTTTTCAAAGTTTGAATAGACTGATGTCCATTGCGAATCTCCAAGAGGGCAATGCAAGGTGTGGCCTTCCCCAGACTCCGATGATCATGAAGCCTTTTCTCCAGGCAGCCACAGAGAACAAGGTTCCTCAAAGCACACTGTGGGGAATGTTGTCTTGGGTAGAATTGGAGGTGTTAAGGCAAACTGAGGGGCACAGAGTCCCCCCGGGACCCATTTTCTCCTCTCATCTAGCTGAGGCAGAAGCTGGGCGGCTCCAGCGATTTCTCCCACTAAACACATAGGTGCCATCAGAGCCATGCAGAGCCCCAGCTGCCGGCAGCTGCCCTCACACCTGGCCCGGGCTTCGGGAGAGTTCAACCTTGGTATCTCAGGGGGCACTAGGCTAGCTGGAAGGACAGTCTAAAGAAGCCCTGGTTTGACAGAAAAGGGCAAGGGTCACTGACTGTTGGTGAAGACGAGTCCAGCAGCCCGCAGGGCCACTCGGAGGCCCCCCAGGCACCAGGAAGTGCTGACAAGGCCGCCACTGCCGCGGGGCAGCTGTGAGGATGCAGCCTGGGTCCGCAGCCCCTTCCCGCCACCCTGAAATCCATAGCACTCTGAAAGCCTCAAGTACTTTTTTTAAGTTTGCGGGGAAATGAATTGATAGTAAACCCTGCCCTGAGCTGTCATGAGCTATTTATGGCTTTATTTATCCCACTTCGTGTGAATATTCATATATTTCTCTGCAGAAACATTAATGTATTTAATTATGGGGTGCCGCCCCAGTCCCTGCTGGGATGTTATGTAATAAACGGTATGTGCACAGTGTTGTATTTCTAAAGTGCGAAGGAGAAATCTAAATTTCTAAACACCTCTGGTCCCCAGGGATAATGGTGAGGGGTGTGGCCCTGGGGGTGCAGAGCTTCCAACAAGCAATTCAGCAGCCCCTGGCCAGGTAAAAACAGGGCCCCGCTGTCTTCCTTGGCTCTCACAGAGGAAACCAAGGCTGGGAGAAAAGAAAGAACCAGCTCAGGGCCCTGAGCTCAGAGTAGCACCCGTGCTTCTGTGGGGCCAGCTCCTCAGGTGCCCTGGGGTCACCCCTCCCAATGCACAACAGCTGCTCAGCCCAGGCCTCCACCTGAACAGACACCTGTGGTCCCCTGGCTCTGCCTCCTGCTCAGCTTGTGAGGGGCCTTTCCCTCCCTGGGAGTGTCAGGCAGGGAAGCAGGGTTCTGCTCCAATGCCAGCCCCCTGGTGTCTGGCGAGCAGCCCTGAGACCAACTCCAGACCCCACAGGCTGTACACCAGCCTCCATGAGCCCCTGTGGTGGTGAGAAGCCCCCACGTGAGGCCACTCAGAGAGCAAACTGTTTTGTCCTCTCGGGCAGCGCCACCTGAGGGGCCTTTCATATGAAACCGCCCTCACCCACACATTCGCTCACACTCACTCTCATGTACCCACTCATTGTCACACTCACACTCACACTCCCTCACATACACTTACTCTCGCAGCCCTCACTCCCCAGATTCACACTCACTCTCACTTGCTTACTCTCACACTCATTCTCTCTCACTCATTCATTCATTCATTCATTCGACCCCACACGGACTCTCCCCAGACCCCTGCAGTGTGGCCCTGACGCCCCTGAAGGACCCCGTGAGCATCTCATCTCTGAAGTGGGAGTAACTATTTCTGTCTGACGCCACCGCTCTGGGGGTTGCTACGCTAACCTTTAACGTGCATCATAGCATTTATTGTCCTCATGGTGAACCTGAATGCAGTGACTATCACCCCCATTGCAAATAAGGAAACTGAGGCTCAGAGAGCTAAGCAGCTGCCCAAAGTCAACAACTAAAACCGAGAAGTAGGATCTGAGTGGAACTGAGACTGAGCCTCGGGCTCGTTTGCTCTAAACTCAGGTCGTGACCACTGCCCATGCTGCTCCCTTCGGGCTATGCCCATGGCCTCTGCCCTGGGCCAGCCACAGAGTCAAGTCAGCGGCTCTGTCTCCAACTCCATTCTTCCACAAGCTCACCTTCCCTGATTCCTTCAGCTGCTGTTCCCTTGTGTTTCCTGTGCAGGTCCTTGAGGGCTGAATATGGTCCTCCCTAAAATATGAATGCTTTGGGCTACACATTTGCAAGAACTAAACTAAGGGGAAGGGCAGAGGGGGGTGCTCTGCTTTAGTGGTTTCACAAGGGCTTGAGCTCCCGCTGCTGGAAGCTCCTTATCATGTTCCCAGAGCAAAACTCCTTGGCCAGGAATGAGCTTCAGGAAGCCACAGACCTCCTGTGATTACAGGTGGCACAGGTGGCAAACACAAGGCCCAGGGGCCAAATCCAGCCCCGCATCTTGTTTCTACCCAGCGGCAGCGCCGAGCCCCTTGCCCCTAGTTAAGGAGTAGTTACATTGATACAGTTCTAAAATGACAGTCGGCCCTTTGAAGGCAACTGCGAGGCTGTTGTGGCCCCCGGTGAAAATGAGTTTGACACCCCTGAATACGGCGAGTTGTGTGAGGCAGAGTCCCTGAGCTGAGGGGCCTTGGCTTCCATCCAGTTCTCAAAGGGGTCAGTATCCCAAAGAGATGAAGACCGCTACCCTCTAGAGACCTCCCAGGGCAGCCTGAGTGCTGACCCTACTGCCACCTGATTTAGGTGAAATGTGGGTGACCCCAGGATCTCCCGCTGAAGTTGAGGGAACATGTGCAGAGAGTGAAACCCGTTGCTGAGGGTCATGTCAGACTCACCGTGGCAGTAATGCTTCTTCCATAGTTTCTGAGGCCAAGCTGGCCATTTTCGGAAGCCTCGGAGTCTCTGCTCTCAACTGAAAATACCTGAGTGCCCCACAAGCAGAAGAGTTGCACCTGCTGGAGCAACTACTGCAAGGAGCACTCACCTGAGCAGACAAGCCATCCACCTGTGGCCCCAACCCCTGGGGCAGGTACCCCGGAACCTGCCTGCACCCTGGTCCGTCGTCCACCAGCCTCCCTTTCCTCCTCTCTCCAGGGGTGGCCACATACACGGACAAGCTGTTCAAGTTCCGCAACAGCAGGTGGGAAGACGTTCTGAGCGACGAGGTCAACGTGGCTCGTGGAGTAGCCAGCCTCTTTGCCGGGCGTTCTGTGGCCTGTGTGGATAGGACGGTGAGTTCAGGGGTGCGTGGAGGGCCGGGAGCAGGAGGGGCACACAGCAATGTGAGAGCCAGAGGGGAGCCAATAGGCAGATGTCCCCAGACGGCGTGAGGCTTTCGAGGGCAGAGCCGAAGGATGCACCATCTTGGCAGCTCCCAGCATCTTGCACCTAATAGATGCTAAAGAGTAACAACCAAGACTTGCAAGATGAGCTACAATATACTTTCACATCATTTCTCCCATGAGGCCCTCCCAGCAACCAGTGAGGAAACTGGCCAGGTGCTATCAGCCCCTGGACGGCGTCGCTGAGGCCCAGCTTAGAGCAGTGACTTGCCTGAGGACCCAGAATGGACTGGTGGTGTGTCTAGGACCAGAATCAGAATCTTCTAGCTCTCAATCTTGTGCTCATCCATTCATTCAGCCAATATTTAGAAGTGCCTACCATGTGCTGGGCATTGAGCCATGAGGGTCCCCCAAACGAATGAAAACATGGCAACGGGGCTCATGGGGGGATGAGTGGGAGGTTGCCACAGGGCACAAGTGCTTTAGTCAATCTCTGGCTCCACCAGTGCTTTCCTGCCCTGCTAGTCCACCCTGCCAGGAGGGTGGGGAAGAAAGGCCAAGTGGGGAGGGGAAGGAGCAGCTGCAGCCATCTGCCCTGTGGGGCCACCTCCACCGGGCTTGCGTCCCAGCAGCCCCAGCCAGAGCTGGAGGCTTGCTGTGGAGGTGATTTATCCCTCCTGTCACCTGCTCCCCTGCCGCCCCCTCCTTGACTTTACAAAACAGTCATCACTAAATCAGGGGCCCAGCTGCTGCCCAGCTTCCACGGGAGTGTCTCTGGCCCCCGTCCTGGGAGCTGGGGTGAGTGGGCTGGCTCATTTCAGGACTGAGGTGACACAGAGGGGATTGGGGATTCAGCATGAACCTTCACAGCAGGGGCCTCCGGGCCATGGGAGAAGGCAGGTGCCAGGTATAAATATTTATTTCTTAACAAGCTGGTGCTGAGAAGAGAAGCCAAGCTGGGCTGTGAAGCCACATTTAGCCCTGACCTGAATCAGTGCCACCTGGACTCCTGCCTGGTGGGAGGGAAGGGGGAGGCAGCTCTCTGAGCAGCCCCAGAGAATGGGGAGGGTCTGAGGAGTGCCAGGCCCGGCTGCTGCTGCTGGGGGCCTCTGCCCATTCTCCTACCAGCTTCCTGTCCCGGTCTTTCAGGAACAAGGCTTCCCACACTCTGCTAAGGTGGGAACCTTCTCAAAGCTGGTGGGAGGGCCTGAGGGTTAATCACAAAGAGATGCACTCTCTGTCCTAACAAGGTCACCTGCACACCCACACATTTAACCAAAGGACAAAGGCGCCGTGTGAAATGCAGAAAGAAGAAAGGCTTTGGCACGCAGCACAGGAGGCGGGCACTTCGCAGCTCACCCAGTCCCTGCTCAGTCCAAGCCTCAGCCCGTCTGCCACCAGCGGAGGGTGGCTTTTCTTATTCCGCCACCACCTTGGCAGTCCCCAGGGCCTGAGAACTGTGCGAGGAAGAAGAGGAAGAGGTCAAACCGAGAGACAGGAGCACAGTGTGATACAGGAAAATACAAGAGCAGTCGTAGCGATAAGAGCTATCACTTTTTAAACGAGCATGCCCCGCCCTGTGCTAAGTGCTTTACAAGCATCATCTTATCGAAGCTTCACAATAAGCCTGTGAGGCAGATGCTCTCATTACCCCCACTTTACAGATATGCAAAGTAAGCCTTGGAGCAATGGAGCAACTTGACCTTGGTCACGTAGCCAAGAATTGAGTCCTGCCACCTGAAAGTGAACCACAGACCCTTTTACTTCTCTGCCTCTGGGTGAACTGGTTTTAGTCACAAATTTCTAACCACAAGCTCTGTTACAGGTTCACCCTGCTCCTCCCCAGCTCCACAGCCCTACCTGGAGTCCTTTAGCCTACCTGGCCAGTGGTTTTCAACGTGCGCTCCCCAACCAGCAGAATCAGCGTGGTTAGAAACGTAAATGTTCAGGCCCCATTTTTTCCCATCCTCCAGACCTAGCAAATCAGAATTCCTGGGGGTGGAGCCCTGAAATCTGGTTTTCAACTAGCCCTGCAGGTGATTCTGATGCAGCCTTAAGTTCGAGGACCAGCACACCAGGCAAATGTCTCAACCCTACCGCCTGCTGTTCTCGCCCTCTCCCCGTCCAGCCCCCATTTGTTCTCTGCCCCAAACCTGGATCAGTGCCTGCCCTTCATCTTCAGCTGCCTCATCACTCACCCACCTTTCTGGATCCAACTCAAAGCCAAATCTCTTACAAGAAGCACCCCCTGATCGATAATGATTATGCCTCATGTTTATATAGCATTTTTATCTTTCAAAGACCTTTCACATGCTCTGTCTCATTCCATCTTCTCAACAACCCTGCCAGGAAGCAAAAAGAATATGATTCCCATTCAACACGTGAGGAGATGCAGCTGAAGGGGCTGAGGAATCTGCCCAAGGACAAGGAGCAGGTTAAGGGGTCAAACCTGGGCTAGGATCCAGGCTAATAGCCCTAGGCCATTGGCTCTCAAAGTGTGGCTCCTGGGCCAATAGCATCAGCTTCACCTGGGAACCTGTTAGAAACGCACATTCTCGGGCCCACTCCAGACCCGAAGCAGAAACTCTGGGGATAGAACCCAGCTTCTGCATTCTAACAAGCCCTCCATGGATTAGGGTAACTGGTGAGACCCACTGTCCTAGACCCAAAGCTGCAGAAACACGGACTGACCTCCCTCTCACCCTCCCACAAGGACTGTGGTCAAGCTCCCGTGAGAATTTCTGCCATCCTCTACAACTGTCACACGCCTGTGTTTGTCAGTTTAGTGGCCCCGATACAATGCGGTAAGGAACGAGGTATAACTGAAATTCATAAGTACCCTAATTTTTAGCAAAGTGCATTTCCGTCTATTTGGCTTTAATTGCCCATTTGATGGTGAAATTGCTAACAGCTGGTTGGGTCAGGAACTGTTGCAGTGATGGTGTACTGCCCCCTTTGGCCCCTCTCCTTCCTCTCTAGCCAGTCCTTCCACACACGGGTGCCAAGCTCCTGTGGTGGGTGGGAACCTTTCACGGCCCTCCCCTAATCATGAAGCCCAGTCAGAAGCCCTGCCTCTCAAATGTCCATTGTGCATAGGGATCACCTGGGGGTCTTATGACAATGCAGAGTCTGCCTTAGCTGGGCCGCCCAGGGGGTTGGAGCGTCATCCCATCCACCAAAAGACTGTGGCTTTGATTCCTGGTTAGGGCACATACCTAGGTTGCTGGTTGGATCCCTGGTCAGGGCACAGATAGAAAGCGACCAGTTAATGTTTCTCACATCAATGTTTCTCTCTCTCTCCCTCCCCAACCCCTCCTTCTCTCTCAAAAGTCAGTAAACATATCTTCAGGTAAGGATTAAAGAAAACAGAAGCACAGACAATGCAGGTTCGGATTCAGCAGGTCTGGGGTGGGACTGAGAGCTGTGACATGGTCTCCGATGACACCAGTGCTGCTGGTCCAGAGACCCCTTGGAGTCAAACGACGTGCAAAGCACCGGTTCCCAGGTAGCAGGGCAGAGACTCCAATACCCGGAAAAGAAAGGGCACAGAAGTCCTTAGGGAGCGCTGTTGCCACCCTCTCCAGCTCTGTCCCCTGACGTGCCCTGCCTTTCCTTTCAAATTGCAGCAACACTGAACGACCCGCTTGTGATTTCCCTACACACATCATTCTCTGTCTCATCTCTGCCTGGAAGGCTCTTTCCCCTCCACCTCACCCGGCTGAGACTCCTTTGGAAAAGCTTTTCTGAATTTCCAATGGCCAGGCACCCTTCCTCTGGGTTAGGAGCCCCTCTTCTGTGCACACAGGAAATCCTGTACACACTGCTTCAATCACATACATAATCATATGACTGTTGACGTGTCTGAATCTCTCAGGATGCCCTGAGGTCCTTCGTTGGCCTCACCCACCAAGTGGCTCTTAATTACCTTTCCCAAAGAAAATGGTCCAAAAGAAGAGATTGAGTCAGTGACCATTTCATTGGAACGGGGTTCTTGCTCATGGGGCCATTGGGTAAGAAACAGAAACAAGAAAGAGGGTTGAAAAGAGGGGGTGACAGAGCACCCTTGTCGCCTTGAACTCAGCTGTTTCTCTTGCCTTGTTTTGTGTTTATGACCTGACTTCAAGCTTGACTGGAAGCAACCCAAGAATGAAGACTTGGTCTAAGTCCATCTGTAGCAGAGTGCCTTGCACACAGTGAGGGCTCAAGAAGTATCTACTACGTGATTAATTAGAAGGAAATGATGTGAAGGGTGAGAGGAAAGCTAGGAAACTGTTTTAGAAATTGTGTGGATCTCCTGGGGGAAAGGAGGCATCCATCGGAGAAATAACATCATTATAATGACGGGCAGAAAAGAGCCTTTCATCAGCAGAGTCTCGGACTACAGGAGAGAATGACTACAGCAACCAGGAGTATGTAAAGGAAAAAACTAGTTGAGACGGTGTTATAAAGGCAGAAACAGTGTAATATTTCTTTCTATAATGTGGGGAAAACAAAGGAATGGAAGAGGGAAGGAGGACCCCTACGTTTCTGAGCCTCTCGTACTATCAAAACAGAGGGATAAAGAAGTATGGGGAGGGGGGAGAGGAGAGGGAGAGGTCTCAGGAATTTGCTTGTCATCTTGGCTGGAGTGAGCTTCAATAGGAGAGAGAGACTGAGAATAATGGGAACTGGTAGATCAATCAATCAGCAAATATTTATTGAGCAGCTACCCTGGCTGGCAGCTGGAGAGAGAGCTCAGCTGGAGGGAGGCACATTAGAAAATTGTCTATACAAAGGTGGTTGTGGGGGAGAGAGAGGGACGTGTTCCTCTGGGACAGATAGAAGGAGGAGGAGGGCGGCTTTCTTGTGGGACAGCAGGGGGCATCGTGCACTTTGTAGCCTCTGGGTAAAGCACGTCTGGGGCTGTGCAAGTGCTCAGGCTGCAAGGCCATGCGCACCAGGGAGAAGAACCCAACCCCATGAAAGAGCTGTGGTCCTGCGAGAGGCGGGGCAGAGCCACTGTCCCCGCAGGAAGGACCTCAGTGAGCCCAGAGGGGCCTGCTCACCCACCCTCCTCCTCTCCCCTCCCTCCTCAGGGCTCCGGACGCTACTCCATCTACATCGCCAACTATGCCTACGGTAACGTGGGCCCTGATGCCCTCATTGAAATGGACCCCGATGCCAGTGACCTCTCCCGGGGCATTCTGGCTCTCAGAGATGTGGCTGCGGAGGCTGGGGTCAGCAAGTATACAGGTATGCAGAGTGGCAGGGAGGCTGTGCACCGGAGGGGCTGGGGAACGGGCCTTGCAAGGCCAGGTCCAGATCATCAGGGACCACAGGAGAGGATGGGTTGGTGTCCCTGGGGAGGGAGGAGGAAGACTTTATTTCATCCTGCCACCCACAGACGGCTCTTCCAACACTGCCTCTCCAAGGGTTGATGAGCTACCCGGCAGATTGGGCTTTAGGGGGCCCCTTGGGGTGCATGGGGCACGGGATCTGAATGCCATAACATCTTCTCATCCTGGAACCTCTTGCCCCATTCCCTGCTGTGACCCAAATGATGGGTGAACAGGCTCTGTAGGAGAAAACTGACAAGTCACAACAGCTGAGACTTAAAGCATTCTTTATTGCCAAACAGCAGATGAAATTATTTACTTACACATAAGCAGCCAGAAATTGAGTGCTAGCTAAATCCTTAAGCTTCTGCTGGGTCCCGTCTCGGATAACTGAGCTCAAAGAATTGCGTTCTTGTTCCGAAACCTCTCCAGCACTTTTTTAGAAGGCAAGCTCCCTCCCGCATCTTTCTGGATGGGGGATCTATTGTCAGAGTCTCCGACAGGGAGACCTTTCTAGGGAAGGCTGGTTTTCTAATTCTAGCAAGGCTGCTGACTAAACTGATCATCTGCCAATAGACTGCCAATGGCAGAACCATCCAGTTCCTGTCTGGGGTGCCAGAACTCAGGAAGCCAGGGCTGTGCACATGAACTTCAGCCTCACTCATACCGCATCCACCCTTCAGACTTAGAAATTTCTCTCATTGGTTGACCTTCCCAATACATCCATCCCAGTGTGCAGCATAGGCTTCCAATGTGGCAGCCTGCCTGAATCAGAATCCCGGGGCTGGGAGGGTACCTCAGGGGTCATTTGGGCTGTCCCTCCTGCTTCTAGACACCTATGTGATGGCATAATCTCAAAGTCCTACGCAGAAAGGGTTGCCACAGCCTCCCCCGGGCTGATGATGCCTTTCTCTGGCCAACTTTCCACCTCGGTGAAAAGGGGGATTGGGGCTGGCCTGGCTGACAGGTTTGTAGGAGCGTCTGACTAGACAGTAAAATAGTTTGCACAGCTCAAGCCCCATCAGAGCCCTCCAGGGCTCCACACGTGCATGTGTAGCAGAAAGGCTGAGTGTCAGCAATAAACCGTGTTTTCCTGGGAAAAGGAATAAACATGCAGGAGCTTCTGCCTAGGTTTGTACAGTCAGGTTTTCTGAATAGGTCCCGGGCCCGGGCACTGGGCTGGCTTGGCGATTAAGTGCCTTGATCTGCAGAAGAAAGAGGGTGGGCTGGGGAGGCGTAGCACTAGAAAATGATGAGCTAGAGGGGAGGCAAAGTCTGAGAGAGGGGGTTATACACAGAATAAAAGAATTCGGAAGGTTGTAGCTGGGTTTGCGCATGAAGGGGACATTGTTCACACCGGCTGGGCTGGCAGAGGGCCTGGCAGGAACTGAAGAGGGGGAAGGAGCGGACCAAGAAGAAACAGCTGAGGAGCAGGGATGGGGATGGCGCACCAGCCAACTGTGCCAGGCTGTGCTGGAAGTCCTGGGCAGCTCAAGGAAGGGGCGGCAGCTTCTGTGGAGCACACAGGCAGGCCGGGGCAGCTGGCATACCCAGAAGACACGTTAGAGCAGCTCCACAGACTTCCAAAAGCCATTTGGCTGACGAGAACCTATTTGGCTCACCAAGTTACTAGTGTGTCTGCCCGCCTTCCCCAGCCCACCCTTTCCCTGCCTGCCAAGCCCCCCAGCTCCATCCTACAGTCCCCCTTGTCATTCTGTTGACAACTCATGGACATCTGGTTAGAAAACTCTGAGTCCCTTGAGTCCCAGGAATGGACCCCAGATGTGAGGGCCGCCCCCGAGCCCAGCCCAATTGCTGAGACTCTGGCATGTGGCCAGAGCTTAGCTCCAGGCCAGCACTACGGGGCTTGGGAAGGGTGAGGAAGTGGGCAGTGAGGTGCAGGGCCCTGAGCAGGCTGGGAGGGTAGCAAGCCATGGCCGGATGTGCAGTCAGGGAGCTACAGGTCCCCAGAAACAAGCCACACACAACAGCCATCTGCAGGACAGACCTCAGAGCACTTCCCATGTTACAAAAGAACAAACGGAGATCCAGAGACAGAAGGGACCTGCCCAAGGTCACACAGGACGATGTAGAGACACCAGCAGTTAGAGCCCCCATCCCCTGATGCCTAAACTGCCACAACCAGCTGACCTTTCTGATGACCTCCAGCTTGAGATCCAGCTCCAGCCTGCAAGACTGGAGCGCTGGTGAAGGAAGAAAGCCCTGCCCCCACCGGGAATGCAGCCCCAGGGACAGGCACTCAGACTTTCATGGTGGTCCCCGGTTTTTGTGGCTGAAGCAGCTGACCGACCTGGGGTGTTCAGGGCAGCTGGGGAGGCCCGGTGACCCCATCGGCAGGTGGGGTGATGGCGCTGCCCACACTGGCTGTCTGCTCCTCGGGAGGGGGAGGGGAGGCCTCCTCTCCAGACTGTCAAAGCAGCTGGTGGCCACTGCTCTCCTGGGTCACAGTGCCATCTAGTGGCCAGTGTGCCCACTCTCTGGGGACACAGGGGACTTGGGGGATTCCAGGGCCCCTGGAGGGCTTGGGAGAGTCACTGATGCTGAGTTGAGCTGAGGCAAGGCCGCTCCCCGTGGTTTCTGGTTAGATGAGAATCCCAAGCCCTGACTTCCCCAACTGCCCGCAGCCCCTTGGAGCCTGGAGAGTGCTGGGAACCGCCCTCCGCGGGAATCCTGAGTTAGTTCTCCTGTGGCAGAGGGCCTGGCACGGAACCCCAGGGGGAAGGATGGGGACTAAGCAGACTGCACTGCCTCTGGGACCCAAGTGTCCTTGGGCAAGTCCCTAAGTTCCTGTGAGTACCTTGACCTAGCCATCTACCAGAGCTGCTAAGAGGACGGTGTCTGGAGCCAGGTGCCGATCCCGCCTCCGCCATGTCCTGTCCAGGCCGCAGTGAGGCAGGATTAGTACCCTCTGTGGGCCTCAGTTTTCTCACCTGCAAAATGGGGGTGTTGTGAGAATGAAAAGAGGTGAACACGGGGCATGCCTGGCACAGGGCCTACCGCACAGGCAGGGCCCCCCCAAGTGTCACCAACAGCAACAAGTCACCTCCCCTGCGGTCCCGGCAGTGATGCCAGGGCCCCCTGCCAGGCATCTCCTGGGAGGAGGGAGTACCATGCTGGGCATGGGGGAGCACAGAGCCTGCAGGCCCAGCCCCTGTCCTGGTGGCCTTCTCCACGTGTCCCACAGCCTATCCCACAGCTCTGGGCACTAGCACGGGTCCCTTCATCCCTGGGTTCCCTGGAGTTCACCTGTCTTCCCTTCTCTCTGACCCTGCCTCCCCCCGAAGCCCACCCCACCCCAGGACCTCTGCATCGTGGCTTCACCCTATAAGGGAGCATCTGTCTGGGCTGCAAGGTACTGATTAAAGAAGCCTTAAAAGAAACCCGGAAAGAAAATGGAAGTGGATTTATGAGGTTGGGTGGAGAGTTTCGCTGTCGGCTGGGAGCAGAGTGAACAAAGAGGAGGGCAGGTCTGATTTACAGGAAGTCATTACTGGAGGAGACAGAGATGCCCAAAGCCCAGCTGAGACTTCTGGCAGGTCTCAACCAGCCTGCTCTGGAGAGGTGACCTGGGGCGGCAGAGCGGAGGCTGTGGAGCTTCCCAGCTCCCAAGGCGGGCGCTGGCCTTGTGGCAAGAGTGCAGCCAGATCTGACAGCCAGGGACAGTTGGGCTGGAGTGACAGCCTCCTCAGCCAGGGCCCTGGACCTCTGCCAGGGAGACCCAAAGTCTCGAGATGCACAGGCTCTCAGATGCATTGGATAATTGATTGGCAAGAAGGGACATGACTTTTTTTTTCTCTCAACAAATGCAGATATGTCATACAATACAGACTCAATCCCAAGACACGTTTTCTTAAGCTAAAATAAGAAATTTTAAAGAAATGTCAAGCCCATGGCTGGCTACTCTGGGCCTCTCCAGAAGTACAGATGGCTCCTCTGTGGAGGGGACTTTAGTAGAAATGTCTGAGAGCACAGTGGGGATGGCCTGGGGGCACTCAGACGGATGTGTGGACTGTGACCCACGGTCTGCTGCCTGCCATCGCGCCTCCACGAGCCTCGGCTTCCTCACCTAGGAAGTGGCGAGGGGAGATGACACGTGTTCCGTTCCTGCTCACAGGACTGAACGGCAGGTTGCCAGAGGAGCTATTCCTGCCACTCCTTCACCCGCCTTCTCTTCTGAAACAGCGTCTTCCTGCCCCTCACTGCCTGGGGGAAGGGGTGCACAGTGAGGATCGACTTCCCTCCTATAACCCCCTGGGTCCCCACAGCATGGGAACCCCCACCCAGCAGACAAATGCTGGAGCCTATCCTGCCCACCTGCCCCCCCCCCCCCCCCCCCCCCCCCCCCCCCGGCATCCTGCAGGCACAGGCAGCGAGGACTGGGGAGCAGTGTGCATGTCCTTGTCTGATGCTCTGTGTACTCATCCGCACAGGACCCTGCCTGGCATCTGGTGGTTCACAAAGGGCTTCGGGCAGGAGGGGAGAGTACAGGCACCACTGGCACCAACACAGTGCCCCTATGTGTTAGAATCTTCAGGAAATCTAGGGTGTGAGACCCTGTTGCCATTCTGCCCTTACCCTCACAGCCCCTTCTCCAGCACACACCTGCGCACACACACACTGCCCCTTCCTCCACCCCTACGTTTTCTAGCATCTTTGCTTTCTTTGATAACACCTTGAACACTCTTGGCAGCCTGCAGGCCCTGGCATCCACCAGCATCATATTCCTATCAAGGGCTCAGCAGGCTGCTCTCACAGGTCCAAGTTCCTTGGCCAGCAGGCCTCACCTCAGCCTCAGTCTCCACGGTGACAGTCTAGATGGGTCCAGGATTCCACTCCCAACCACGGCCATCCTGTGGCCAAGCCTGGAGGATGCACTGAGGAGCAGAGGTGGAAGGAGCCTTGGAGACCTTCTCATTCTCCCACTCATTCACAGGGAGGGAGACCAAGGCCTGGCGAGCACGCTTCCCAAGGTCCTGTGGCCAGGGAGGCTGCAGAGGCGGGGCAAGAACCTAGAGGCTTTTCCTTAGCACAGAGAACACCCCTGTCTCTTGGTCCCTGGGTCCCCAGGCCCACAGTTTGGGGTGGTCAGCAGCACACACCCTCTTCCCCACAGCCTCACTTTCCCTTCCTCAACCCACTCCCCAAACCACACGCCCCTGGGCGCTCGTCTAAGTGTAGTCTGAGAGATGGATCACCTGCCCCCAAACTGGACTTGAGTCTGTGTTGTGTCACCAAGTGCAGGGGTCAGAGGTGGAGGGGTGTGGTTCTTGAGGGTAAATGAAGCTGCCCCATGGGGCTTGGGCCCAGTGAGCAGATCACCAAAGTGGGTGCCCAAACATGGGAGGGAGCCAAGGGGACACATTTTCCCCTGTAACTCCACTCCGCCCACCCAGCCCAGTGGGCAGAGAAGCCTTCAGGAAGGGATGGGTGGGGAGCAGCATTTACACCCAAAAGCAGAACCAGGAGGCCTTTGAAGGAATATTATTCACCCAGCAGGTGGGAAATAGTCCCAGCTAATGACTGTGTGGCACCTGACATTTTCCAAAAACCAGCTGACTTAATATTTATGACAGCTCTGAGAAAGGGCTATTATTGTTGTCAGTCTTTCTCTGGTGAGAAAACAAGATGCCCAGAAAGGTCCATTGGCGTGCCCAAGGTCACACAGCTTGAACTTTCTCACCCTCAGTCTTTCCCGCCACCAGGGCTGCCCCTCCAGCCCCAGCTGGGGCACTGCTTGTCACCCAGAGGGCGTGCCGTCCTTGAGTATCTAAGAACTCATTGATGTAAAGTGGAGTGTAGCTTCCTGTTGGGACATCATTTTCCAAGGCCAAATAAAGATGTCCCTAACCGCCCGCTCAGTAGCCCCATAAGGTGTGTGCTAAGCCTTGGGGAGGGGAAGATGGGAGGGCATGACAGAGGAAGGGGGAGGCTGGGGGAGGAGGGGAAGGTCCAGGTAAAAGATACTTGCTGAGTAAGGGGCCTCTGCCATTGACCGGGCAGGAATGGGAGTGTCAGGCTATGCTTAGGGCAGATGCATTATATTGGTTTGAAGATGTACATGATCACTCTGGGAGGACCATCTCCCCTGCAGCACCACTGAGGGGTGCAGACACCTGGCTGCCCCTGCCTTTGACCCCAGTTTGGCCCCTCCGCTCGAAGCTGCTGGGGCTTGTGCCTGAGAGGCCAACTCCCAACTGTCAGCTCACCTGCTCCCCAACTGTGCAGTCAATTTGCCAAGAAGGAGTTGTGGGTAACATCTCTGTTATGGTCTGATTGCCATGGCAATAAATTGTCACTAATTAGTAGTGTGGTTACCATGGCAATTTTCTAGTAATTACAGGTTACAAATGGTGCAAGGCTTCAACCCAACCCAATTAGTTAATTAGAAAGATTTAGAAATTTGTCCAAGAGGGAAATAACCTGCTTGGTAGAAAATGAAGGGAATGTGTCACAGCGTGGGAGCCAGAGGCAAAGAGGAAATTGGAAGATGCTGGGGAGTGGTGGGGGGGGCTGTTGCGTGGTCGCCAGTCCCGGAGCCCCACCTGGAACTTCCAGGGGCCCAGGCAAGGCCAGCGGTCTGTCACCAAAGCTTGCTGCAGAGCTGGAGTCAGGCAGGACCAGGGCAGGGACAGCTGCCAACAGCCACTCAGCAGCTCCTCTTCGAATGGGCAGATGCGGTGCCCAGGTTGTGGCCCAGCACCCAGCACTGCTGGCTTTAAAGGGAAGGCGTCAGAAAGCTTCCTGCCCCCCACCGTGGCTCTCCTAATGAAAAGCGCTTGTTGCATCTTGGTTGATGTTCCCCAGCAGCGTTGTGGACTCAGTGGCTTCATTTTTATGAGGCTTGGGCACTCTCTGAGAGCCAATAAGATTTCCCAGGAAGAATCTGGAGGCAAAGGGCCCAGCATATGTGGACAAAGACCCCCACTGTGAGAGCGGCAATGCCATTCGCCCCATCCCTTCCCTCTGTCCCCAGACACTGGCTCTGGTGGTTGGACTCCATTTATTCACTAGGTAAGAAAGGCCCAGTGATTTCCTTCAGGGGCCTCTCCCAGAGGACAGGAGGGGCCTGGCCACCAAGAGAACCTCCATGGCACTCTGGCCCAGTCACCTTGTGGAAACCTCTGCTGCACACGGAGGCCGCCAACAGGGCGGCGCCTGGCCCAACATCACTGCCTGAGCTCTTACTTAAAAAACAGTAAGTTCTAGACAACAAAAATGGCCGAAATGAAAGAACAGATCAAAGCTCCAGAAAAAATACAACTAAGCGACGAAGAGATAGCCAACCTATCAGATGCACAGTTCAAAACACTGGTAATCAGGATGCTCACAGACTTGGTTGAATTTGGTCACAAATTAGATGAACAAATGAAGGCTATGCTAAGTGAAATAAAGGAAAATGTACAGGGAACCAACAGTAATGGGAAGAAAACCAGGACTCAAA